>JASCZW010011318.1:0-32505 GCA_034211315.2 Aedes japonicus | reverse complement strand
GCACAGCAGACACCAATGAGCCCCCGAAATACTTCGCACGGAGAAGCGAGTCAGGGACTCGCCGGGAGAGTACGAAGCCCCGAAGAAGCAGCGTAACGTGCAGGACCTTTGCTAGCGTACTGAAGGAAGGCGTCAAGAACGGTGAATTGCAAACCGTGGGAAAGCCAGCGAGAGAAGCGGGAAAAGCAGGAGCCACACGTGGAGAAGGAAAAGGAGCAGAAGCAGAAAGAAAAACATCGGTCTCCTCGGGAGAGGCTCAAGGGGGATGCTTTGATCGTCGAAGTGAGTGATAAGACGACGTACGCAGCGATCTTAAGAAAAGTGAGGGAGGACCCGGAGCTCAAGGACTTGGGTGAAAAAGTGGTGAGGACTAGGCGCACCCAGAAGGGGGAGTTGCTGTTCGAGCTGAAGAAGGATCTCATGATCAGGAGCTCGGCCTTCCGGGAGCTTATTGACAACTCCTTAGGTAGTGAAGGAAATGTAAGGGCTTTAACGCAGGAGGCAGTGGTCGAGTGCAGAAACCTGGACGAGATCACTACGGTAGACGAACTGAGGGATGCACTGGCCTTACAATGCGCGCTGGGTGAAGTTCAGATGACCATTCGGTTGAGGAGAGCGTACGGTGGTACACAAATAGCAGCGATACGACTACCGGTAGAAGCTGCCAACAAAATGGTGGAGGTGGGCAAGGTGAAAGACGGATGGTCAGTGTGTCCGTTGAGACTCACCCCTCGAATAAACAAACAGATGGAGAGATGCTTTAAATGCATGGCGTTTGGCCACCAAGTGCGAAACTGCAAAGGCACGGTATATGTAGGAAATGTGGTGAAGAAGGACACGTTGCTAGGGACTGCAACTGTGTTCACACGCCAGCGGAAATCAGGGCGGCCATTGTGTGGTGTTCCGTCGCAGGTGATCGTATCTACGAGGTTCAGGCCGTGAAGATTTCGGTCGTCTTGCCAAACGATGGAGGAGCATGATCCTTCACCCTCAAATACGTGCGATAAAGGTGGTGAGGTAGAAACTGCCCATGTTAAAGGCAAATCCGTTTGCAAAAAGTGGAATGTTGCCAAGGTCACTAGTGGCGAATAAAATGGCCGTAGCTAGTGGAAGCAAGATAGGAGAGGCGCAAGAAATTCAAGAAGAGTCGGGTGGGCCTGGTTTACGCCGAAAGTCAGTAGTGGCAAAACTCAGGCAGAGCAGCAGGGTCTTCAGCTTGGCAGAACCATGGAGATGGAAGTTAAAAAGAAGGTTGACGAGCTCTATGAGTTCATCAAAGGAAAAATAACGCCCATCACAAGATCCCGGCGCTACTGACGGGCAATCTACAATGTTAGCGGTTGAACGTGAGCAGCAAGATTGGAAAAATAGGGCGGAAAAGGCGAAAAAGAAGTGAAAGAAACGTCAGTAAACCATCGTGCGGCGGTAAAAGAGATCGCGAAACACCAGGTGAGGAAGAAACAAAAGAAGATATCGGCGAAGTGGTGATAATGGAAGGCAAGGGTGCTACGCAAAAACGAGACGAAGGAAGAAAAAGAAAAAAAAGCAAGAAAAGAAGAAGGCAGAGAAGAAAAAAGAAGAGCAGGAGATGGAAGAGGCTTGGAAGAAGGGAGATAAGAAAAAGTGGACCGGCAGAAATGGAAAGGAGATGCCTTAGTTGTAGAGGTGAAGGGGACAACCATACATGCTCAAATCCTCAGAAGAGTTGAAGACGATCCGGAACTAAGGGAGCTAGGAGCAAACGTGATAAAAACCAGGCGCACCAAGAAGGGGGACATGCTATTCGAATTAAAGAAAGATCCTTCGGTCAAAAGCGCAACGTTCAAGTCACTCGTCGAGAAGTCTCTTCGTGAAGGTGCAAACGATAGGGCCTCATCACAGGAGACGATAGTTGAGTGCCGGGATCTAGATGAGGTAACGACAGTGGACGAAGTAAGATGTGCGCTGCAGGTGCAGGGTAATCTAGGAGATGAGCCGATGAATATCCGGTTGAGAAAGAAATACGGTGGCATGCAGACGGCGGCAGTCCGTCTGGCTACAAATGCCCGGTGTATCAAAAAATGCGGGCGAGCCAACAATGATCGAGATAATCCAGATAAATCTGAACCATTGCGACATCGCGCAGCAACTGTTGCGACAGTCAACAACGGAAACCATGTGCGACGTTGCAATCATTGCAGAGCCGTATCGAGTATCTTCGGATAGCGGCAAGTGAGTGGTAGATTGAGCAGGAATGGCTGCCATACATGTTATGGGTAGATATCCTATCCAAGAAATGGTTTCGAGCCCGCATGAAGGTTTCGTGATAGCCAACATCAATGGAGTCTTTATATGCTACGCACGACCTCGATGGATGGCGGAACAATATCACCAGATATTGGATGAACTCACCGTTCATCTGATCGGACGGAGACCTGTCATCATCGGAGGAGACTTTAATGCCTTCTGGAAGCGCTGGTAAAGTTGGAGGTTCAGCTGGTCAATAAGGCACCGTCAACACTTTTCGCAGAGATGGTCGTGAGTCCATTATCGACGTTACTTTTTGCAGTTCATCGCTGATGAGAAACATGTATTGGAGAGTGAGTACACAAATATCGATCATCAGGCGATCAGGTACACAATCGGCAAAGGGAACTCAGTATCAGTACGACGGATGAATACGAACGAACGAAACTGGAGGACAAAGGAGTTCGATAGTGACTCTTTACAGAATCACTGCGTGTAGAAAGTGCCCCCTCGGACGCGGAAAAGCTGTCAGCATGGCTGACTGCGGCATGTGATACCACCATGCCGAGGAAATTGAAGTCAAGAAACGAACGGCGCCCAGTATACTGGTGGAACGAGGCACTCAGTAACCTTCATGCTAGTTGTCTCACAGCCAGAAGGCGAGTTCAGCGAGCAAAAACGGAAGCGGATAGAGAAGAGCGTAGGGTGGCATTCTGGGCGGCCAGAACCGCATTAAAACGAGAAGTACGGAGGAGCAAGTCCAGCTGTGTCCAGCGACACCGGTTGAAGGATGCCCGGACAAGCTGAAGACGATCGTGGATGGTTTCTTCCCGCAGCACGATCCTACGACATGGCCACCGACACCGTACGGCAATGAAGTGGCAGCAGCAACTGGTGGTACACGAGTCTGCAACGATGAGCTCTTGTCAGTGGCAAAAAAGCTGAAGGAGAACAAAGCTCCGGTGGCAAAAGGGCTGAAGGTGAACACAATAAAGACTGTATTCGATGAAATTTGGACACACGCAATTGTTCGTAACTTTTTAGCGTGTGTATTAAAATTATTGAAATTTTAACTGAATATATTTCATTGTGTTGTTTCAATTGTGTAATGAGTTTCGTGAAAATCGGTCGAATGATTTCAGTGATGGCTTCGAATGAAGAAATAGTGCGCCAACAAATTTTCGAAAACCCAAACGCTTCTCATCGATGGATCGGAAAACAGCTCGGAATCGCACATTCAACCGTATCTCATGTTATCAAAACTTTCAAGGACCGTAAGAAAACCAAGCGGAAAAATGGTAGTGGCAAAAAGCGTGGCACATCAAACCAATTTAAGCGTTATCCCAACATTTCGGTCAGGGATGTTGCGAAAAGGCGAAAGTTTCAGTTTGTTTTGTGCAGAAAACAATGAAACGTTCTGGATTACATGTGTACAAGGTCCAGAAGGCACCGAACCGGAGCGATAAACAGAACTCGGTGGCCAAAACTCGTGCAAGAAAACTGTACAGGGAGTGGCTCACAAAACCGTTCTGCATTATGAAGGACGATGAGACCAACATTAAAGCCGACGCCAAACAAATGCCAGGACAGGAACACTACGCCGCCACCTCTAAGTTGGCCGTTCCGGAGAGTGTACGGAAGAAGAAACTGTCGAAATTCACCAAAAAATTCCTTGTTTGGCAAGCGATCTGCGGATGTGGCAAAATGAGTCAGCCCTTCATCACCTCTGGGACCGTCAACGGACAAATCTACAAGGACGAATGCCTCCAAAAACGACTTCTGCCCTTCTTGAGATCTCACGATGGCCTGACACTGTTTTGGCCGGATTTGGCATCTTGCCACTATGCCCGGCCTGTCTTAGATTGGTACAAAGATAATAATGTAGTTTTAGTACCAAAAGACGTCAACCCTCCAAACACTTCGAAACTTCGCCCAATTGAAAAATTTTGGGCAATCATGAAGGCAAAGCTCGTTAAAACTCCAAAACTGATAGAAAATGAACTTGAACTATAGCAAGTGTGGTTAAAAGTTAGTAAGCAAGTCGGTCCTATCATTGCCCAAAATTTGATGAAAGGGGTCAAGGCAAAGGTGCGGGCATTTGGGTTGAGAGAAGAGGTGCAATAAACCAATTATATCACAACTTAACCGTTTAGTAGTACTTTATTTCCAGAAAGTTTGAAAAGAATCGGGCTCGAGGAAAATTTTTGGTGACCTATTTTGTGTGTCCAAATTTCATCGAATACAGTCTTTATCAACACACTACAGAAACAGTAGCTGCTTGACTGGTAGGGTAGGACATGTATTATGGACGTTTGCACAAACCATATTATTTCTGTTGTAGTTCAGTTCTATAATTGCTCAACTTGCGAAGCATGTACTTCAATTATTGAAAAGGATTTCTACAAACTTTTAACAGAATAAAGTTCCATAAATGAAGCAAGTATTTTGAATTGAATTGAATGAATGTTGAGTGAATTTTTCTAGCAGAGCATGCTGTAAACAACCCTCAGCTGCATTGGCAGCGATCTTAGTTGTTTTCGTCCGGAAGTTCATTGTGTTTGGAACAAAATGGCAACTACCAGGAGAGAAGCCGATATTGCCACGCGCACTCAAGTGATCAGCATGTGCCTTCGGGAAAAACCGTTGCGGGAAAATAGCGGCTGCCATTGAAGAACACATTCCACAGTTTAGAAAATCGTAAACAAGTGGAAATTCGATGGAACTTTGAAGAACCGCACAGACAGAGGCCGCAAATGGATCTTGACTGCTGCTGACGAACGAGGAATCGTGCGAACAATAAGAAGTGAACCTAAGACAAGTACTCGGGAATTGGCCAACGTGGTCACTGACAATATAGGAAGATCCGTCAGTGTTCAAACCATCCGCCGTCTGGCTCAGATACACAATCTGAGGGGAAGGGTTGCTCGGAAGAAGCCTCTTCTTTCAAAAGCAAATATTAAGGAAGCGACTGGATTTTGCAAAGGAGCATCATGACAAGCCTTTGGAGTTTTGGAACAAGGTGGTTAAAAATTAATCTATTAGGATCCGATGGAAGACAGATGGTTTGAAAAGAACCGAATTCGTCGTTGGAGGTCAAGCATTTAAGCCCTACTGTCAAATACGAAGGAGGCAGCGTCATGTTGTGGAGTTCAATGGCGGCTAGCGGTGTCGGTGCTATGGAGTTTATCGACACCACGATGGACAAAATGGGCTAATTGAACATACTGAAGCCTAATCTTCAATCTTCCGTGCAAAAATTGTAACTACCGCGTGATTATTACATTCAGCAGGACAATGATCCAAAACAGATGTCACACGTTGTACGAGTGCAATGAGTTCTATACAGGTGGTGAAGAGCAACGTGTATGTCGGTATTATTAACGAAAAATGTGTAAACAATCCAGGATTTCGGGTAGTGACGTAAAACTCCAAAACAAGTGAAGTTTTTTTCCGCATCCTTTTAGCGCACAAAAGCATTTTTCAGCCAAAACCTTTTAAAAACTATACCAATTACCGAAAATAAACAATTCATCTTGTGATTCGCTGCTGTTGTAAATGGTTGTTTTTGGAGATCTACGTCACGCATGATTACAAAAAACAGGCTGTGCATCATCTCACGAACACAATGACAGTATTTTGCATTACACTAATACAACCTAACCACTTCTTCTCCACCTGTATGGACCTCATTGGTACGAGAGTGGTTGCTTAACAATATTCCTAAGCAACTGAGAACCCCTCCGCAGTCACCGGATTTGAATTCCATTCCCCAATTTTGAGCGATTTTTACATTGTTCAGTCTATTACAAATGAATTTGTTGTTGTTTTTGCAAGCATTGAATACAAGAGAAAAAGATTGTTTCTACCTTGTGTACAAGTTGTTTGCTTTTGTTCACTTATAACCCTGAAAAACTTGGAAATTTCTTGATGAATCACAGGCGTAAACAATGAAATTGTTTGCAAACTTTCATGCGCCATACTACACTGTTTGCAATCTTTCATACAACATGCTAACCTCAGGCGTAATCTGGCTTAAATTTTGCATGAAACATCATTTCTGCCAAATCCAGCATTCCCCCTATGTGCATTAGATAACGCGGAAAATTCAATGTTTCTTTTTATCTGTGTGTATATCAAAACATAAATTTCTCAACATAGTCTCCTTTTAGCTCGATACACTTGACCCAACGATGCTCGGTTTTCTTCAACCCGTCGGAAAAATACGTTTTCTCGATGTCTGCAAAGTAGGCCCTTTCTTTGATGTGACAGCGAAACTAGTTCCCTCGTCAATTCCTAGGACAGGACCTGTCAGCTCAGAGAGAGATGACCTCTTATAAATTTATGATTGCTTTGATACGGGGGTCGCTCCAATGTTGCCAGATATGTTTACAGAGTAATCCCATTGAAAATAAAGTAACTAAAAAACTTTCTTTTGTCGTTCGGGAAATGAAGCTGCAACAAACTAAACGTTAATTATAAGGTTTCATTAAATTTCATTGATGCTTACGCTGCAAATTCTGCTGTGGGGAGAAAGGCTCAGTATAAGAGCTGTAATTTTTTTGAATATCAGTTTTGCTGGTTGATCAGCAATCTTGGTTTTGCTGTATGTATTGCTGAAATTACAGCACAAAAAAATCAGCAAAACTTTGCTGTTTTCCAGCAATTAAAATTTGGTGTGAGTTGTCACAAACGAAGAAAGTGAAAAAGCAGTGACTACTAGCAACACCGCCAAACCAACAACAAACTGCCTGCTTGTAACATAACCCGACGGAGGCGGTAGAGGCGGTTGTCAAAGCGACCAATGAAAAACGGTCTTTTTTGACAGGTAAATGGTCTTGTTTTTGCACTAACAGCTGGCAGGTCCTGTCCTAGGTCAATTCTACCCTTTTGAAAAAATCGTTGCTCATTGGGATGTGTCAATTGGAACTTTCATCAAAGTGTCAAAATTTTCCCGATTAACTCGGCCGATTTCCATCCCTTAGCCTATCAGAGGAATAATTCCGACGACGTGAGCGCTAAATATGCATCATTTACGTGCTAAACTTCCGGAATTCACTCACACGAAAGCCCCATCTCATTATAAACGCCATCCGAGCCATGCGGCACCCTTCGAGACTCCGTGCATTTAGGCTGTAGATCCATCATCGTTGCATCTGCAGTGCGGCTTGCATTTACCGCGGATGGCTTATCACATTGCAGCATAGCAGTAGATAGATCCCAGTGGAGATAGCATCACCTCCGGTTTAGGATAATGATATGTAAAACGGGTTATCATTTTCGGATTAGGCACATGTTCCGGTTATGATCCCGGCGTGTCGTTAACACGCACGTCCCACCGTATCGAAACCGTGGCAACAGTAAAACCGATAAATTCCTCCCCGAAGTTGGATTGCAACCTCATGGCATTTACAACCCCAACACTTTCCCAAACCGAGTCCAATGAAGCGGATCGGGAACTTTAAATTCAATCGTAAAATATGTCACGTTTAATGTCCGTGACCTTAGCATCCTACATGACTGTGATTTTCCCACAGCATCTTCACCACTTACAGTAGGGCATCCCAACCATTCAGTGGAAATGCGAAAATTCCTATAATTGCACATACTTACGCCCACTGGCAGGTCGGACCGTTTCCTGACGACTCACACTTTATCATTTGCGACTCGAGTGGTCGTAACCCCTTTTTGCAGGAATGACTCCATAAGCCACCCGACCTGCTCGCTCGGCACGGTACACTGCACAATCGTTCGCAAAGCAACAAAGACGACAACAAATCTGACCATCGCAGCATCGTCCGTCGTCGTCGTCGTTGGCCGGAACACATTTCCACTCAGTTTGTCGCGTTGTTCAGGCCCTGCACCCTCCCTCCCTGCTCTTCCTTATCTGCTATGTAGTCTGACATGACATGATTTCTATCTCGGATGTTACGGCGCAACAGCATGACTCGCATTCGGATGAACGAAACGAATTGCCCTACAGCTATTGCTGTTGATCTGCTCTAGTGATGGTGATGCTGCACGATTCTGTTTATTTTCTGACCATTGGGTATTATTCGCCGATGGTCGTCGTGCATTGGGACGTGGACGAGAGTGTTTCTGACACGGAATCTACTATTGGGGAAGTAGCGGAATTAATCCCAAATTGTATTACTTTGCGGGAAAAAAGAGTTAAATTTTATGCAGTTTTTGTTAATAACTGAAATAATTGGTGTCAAACTGGGTACAAATGTTGCAACTCACGGAAACAGCTATACTTTTTACCCTTGGGGCATCTTCATCGGTGGTCCAAATCGTTGTTTGGATTTATTTGTTAAGACCAAACGCAAAAACATCACTGCACCAGTGTTGTTAATTTTGTTTCATACCGGATCTTTTTGGCATTATTTAAAATCTTATATGTTTTTGCAGCAATTTAGAACACGAAAAAGACTGTTCCCGAACACTACACGCTTCTTAGTAGTGACAATTAATAAGTGAGATTCCAGCTTTCAATAAACAAAAACTTAACTTTTTTATTCAATCTACCGTGTTGTTTACTAACACAAACTCTAGCGCCAACTTACTTTTACCAACAATCAATATGCAACTAGTGATTTGAAATTGGTTCACTGTTGTAGAACCCCTTGGTCCGAAGTCCGCCTTGAAGCCAGCACCATGCTATACATATTTGCGCCTTTGTTTTGACTTGCGGGAGTGTGTTCGTGTGGGTTCATTATAAGGGGCGCATTATTAAACTTGGGACCGATGTGCTAGTACTGACTGAGCCAAAAAAAAAAACCTATTTATTCGGGACCTACTGGTCTTAGAGCTAAGCTATGCTTTTACCCTGCTGGTTGCTGTTTTGTTTTCGGTTATTCGTTTTATTTCGTTTTTGTTATTACATTTAAGTGAAAAAGTAATTTTATTCACAGTTTAGCAACCTGTGACCTGTAAAGGCTGATTTACAGTTCGGAAAAAGCACCACGGGATTTGGACACGGGATTTTGCTCGGGATTTGGCACGGGAAATTTTCCAGATGACGTTTCTCCACATTTCTCCACATCACTTAGTGTGCAAAGCAAAGTTGCGTCTCAGATTTTGCGTATTGTTTACGTTCGTGTAAGTTTTTTCCTGCAGGAAGCATTGAAAAATAAACAATTTTGAAGACCGTACCGGATTTCTCATAAATCTTTTGGAGTTTTGCTTTATCAAAAGAAATGATAGATATTTACGAATTATTTTATATCAGTTTATTTTAACGATGTTGTCGATTCCCTTAAAGCATTCCAGTACTTCCGGCATGCCTGGGCACTGATATATTTATTCAGGGACGATATAATAGTACAACTTATTTGTTAGCAAATAGCATCTTAACTGTTTTGTTGTGCCAAATAACAAGCAAGGATGTTTTAAAATTTTTTGGCCAAGAGCAACTTTAATGTCAATCTCCTTGTTCCGTTTTTTATGAACTCTATATTTTCTTCGTCCAATATTTCATCCTAGGTTGGTTGTTCATCAATTTTACCCTACACGGTAAGCTTCCTTTACCCATTAATGGGTACAATTTATTATTATTGTTATTCCTCCTGTGGATTTTTACCCATTTTATTGAAAAACTGCGTCTACCCATTTACGTGGGGAGACGCAGTTTTAAGGTAAAATGGGTAGAATTTTCCACAGGAGGAATAACAATTATAATAAATCGAACCCATTAATGGGTAAAGGAAGCTTACCGTGTAACTGACAAACCTATCAAAGTCTTCGAGCAAATCAAAATCGAAAAAAAAAATTCCGAACTCGGCTCTCTTTCTGACATTTTAACATTTTTCCCCTGTTCGAGTTCAAACTCTCAAAATCCGCCCGGAAACAAATCGGAATGATTTGTTCCCGCCAAAGAAGAAGTGTGTAGAGATGAATTTTATTTCCCGGAGTAAATCCCGCGAATAGGTTTACACTTCAGGAAAACTATAATTTTTGTATAGACTTAATTCCCACGACGGGAATTCAAATCCCGGGCTCCATTTAAAACACACAGGCGCCCAATTCCCGTGACGCGTTTCCCGAACTGTAAACCAGCCTTAAACAAGAGCTGCGCCATGACCGAGGACGGTTACTAGAAGCCAGGAAGATGTTATCAACAGAAACATGTTGATGTTGAAACAGAGTTTTTTAAGGATGAACCGAAGTTTAAAGATTATCAGAATGTCAAAAGTCTCTCGAAGAGATAGCGCAAGGGAAATATTCCAGTGATTTGTTGTAAGTTTAAAAGGGAATTGTGAAACAAGTGGAAGATAGAGATTAAATTGCTTTAGTGCAGTGGGTGATCTCATCGCACTATAGGAATCTTTACTGTATGAAGATATAACATTTAAAAACGTTTGTGGCACGAACAACTCGTCCCCTCAATGGGTCACATGAATAGAAGTAGAAAACGCTATGGGTTTAGTACACCTGCACAAGAGTAAACTCTGAGTAGTAAACACTCAGTTTGGTAAGAAAGAAACTATTTTCCGAAGATGTAAAGCCTGTTCATGTTAAATTTCGGACATCAAAATATCGCCAGCAAAATAAAAATTACACATAATTCAACAAAACCGATTATTTATTTCACAATGTTTTATCTACATTCAAAAAAAAGTTGATTCAGATGTAAATCCTTCTTTCTGTAAAATTCTCAAACTTTATGTGGTACACCCGCCATCAGGTTTCGTACGGTATCTTCAGATACACCCGTCATGTCGAATCTCCATTTTCTCTTGAAATCATCGGTACCATTTGTTTTCTTCTTGGTTTCGAAGAGTTTCCGCTTAACTAAAGCCCAGTACTTCTTTATTAGGCAGTTCTGGACAGTTTGGTGGATTGGCTGTTTTTGGCACGTGTTTGACCTCTTGTACCTTAAACCATTTCAGGTTGGATTTCGCATAGTGACAGGAGGCCAAATCAGCCCAAAACAGAGCTGGAGAGTCGTTGCTTCTGATAAAAGGCAGCAACCGCTTTTGCAGACATTCTTTCTCGTACACACCCTTATTGACAGTGCCGGACGAAACTTTTAGATATTCGACGGCAGCTACATATAGTCTGCCAAATCATATACTTCTTGGGAAATTTGGACACCTTCTTTACCCGGAAATGCTCGGCAACGGCGTTCCTATTTGCAAAATATTGGTATTAAGCTCCTTAGCACAACTTTTTGCAGTGTAATGTTGCTTGTCATCACGGTTGGGCACCTTTTTTCACTTTTTACACCTTCAGTCCTTCAGTCCTTCACATTGTACACCTTCAGAGACTTCCCAACTTTGCGAGCCATATTTAGAACAGAAAGATTCGGATTTTTCTCAATAATGGCTACCATCTTCTTGTTCATTTGCCGGGAGCATTATTTTCGATTTGTTCCACTTCCACCCTTCGTGGTTGGTGTGTCGCTAAAGTAGTTCTGGGAAAGTTTCTGATGACCGAAATGGAAATCACGGTCGACGTTGGGACGTCTTCCAGGTCTTGGCCTTCTCCATTTCGACTCTTGTTTTTTCGCTGCCAAACTACAAATCAGCATTATCTCATATCGTTTAAATGAAAATCATCACATTCAGTCAACAGCAAGTATTCCTCGTCGTCTGCCCAAACAATATTGGGCCATCGTCAAGCGGAACCTTAAGAAGACTCAAAAAGCAGTTGTGAGCAAGAAACTATTCAAGGCAAACTGGCGTTCTGCGGCAAATAAAGTGGACAAAGAGACTGTACAAAATCTTATGGCAGGTGTTAAACGAAAGACCCGGCAATCCGCATTCGGTAAAAAGGAAGCTTAGGAAGAATATTTCTCCCGTAGTCTGTATTAACTGAACTTAAAATAGAAAAAGAATTTGACTTATTAATAAAATCTTTGATCGACTCACACACATTACTATTTGACCAAATTTTGATTGGAAAACCCTTTAGAATTGATTATGCTCAAAATATTAAAAAGTTTGATGAAGTTTGCAAGGCAGATAATTTTTCATCTCCATGCGAAGCGCTAGGAGTGGACAGTAATTTTATTGCTAGAACGAATAGACATGAAGAGAAAGTTTATTGATAGGTCCGTATAGGGCAACGGCAGGCTTTGAAATTGAAAGATACAAGTTTGAAAACGAGCTTTTAAACGATAATTTATCACCCGTGTAAGGCAGTACTGGGAGAGGGACAAATCGCTAGAACTAGAAAAAAGCAATAGGCAGTATTAGACCCCGATCGGTTGCATAACTTTTGTCAGTCAAGGGGATTTCCCCCCTTGCCTATCCTGCATGGGATAGTATCATAGACTAACTCTAAGACCAGTAAGTCCCATACAAATACGAATTTTTTCTTGGTTCAGTCAGTACTAGAACATCGGTCCCAAGATTGGTCCCAAGCTTAATAATGAACTCACGCGAACACACTCTCAAATATTCTGTCAAAATAACACAGCAAATCAAAACAAAGGCGCAAATGTGTATAACAAGGTGCTGGCTTCAAGGTGTACTTTGGACCAAGGGGTTCTACAACAGTGAATCAATTTCAAATCGCTAATTGCATATTGATTGTTGGTAGTATGACAAAGGGTTATGTGCCTGATCGGATACTACCGTTCAAATGCCCTCTGCTCGTTTTCAAACTTGTATCTTTCAATTTCAAAGCCTGCCGTTGCCCTATACGGAACTATCAATACACTTTCTCTTCATGTCTATTCGTTCTAGCAAGAAAATTACTGTCCACTCCCAGCGCTTTTCATGGAGATGAGAAATTATCTGCTTCTGCAAACTTCACCAAAGATCGTTACTTCCGCGCTGGGAAGAATTCAAAAAACAACAATCAAAAGTATTAAAAAGTTTGCCAAACGCACCGATGTTACAATTTAGGGAAGAACCTTATCGATATCCATCGGAACTTTTTTGATGAAATATAATGACATATATAAGTCTTCGAAAGCAAATCTTACCGTTCCCGATTCATTCCGGGTTCTACTCTATTTTGGCGTGATCTTGCTTTATGCCAATAAGCTCTGGAAACATTTTGGAGTGATACGTAGCCAAAAATGTGCTTTTTGTGCCGAAATACATCAGAAATGAGTTTCAACGCACCCATTATTTATTGCAGGGACAAATATTCAAATTATTTCATTCGGCCATTTTTCAACAGCTATACAAATTGTGTGATAATATACCCATTAACGGGGTTTCGATTCCTACCGTATAGAACACGTTCCATAGAAAATCAAAACATTGGAATTGTGACAGTTCGTTTAAATTAGCAAGAATTAAGCTGAAAAAATGTCAAACCCACGGCGCTTCTTTCAACTTGAGGGATGGTATAAAACTCTAATTGCGATATGATGCTTCTAATATGCCCACTTTAACCTGCCAAACTTACCACTACGAGAAAGCAATTGCCGTTTTTACGCGCTAGAGTTACACACAGAGTCTATAGATCACACCATTCCCGGTTGAAACATGAATCTTACTCAGTCCAATTTGTTGTGTAATTTTTTGATTATTTGAACATACATATATGTAATGATATCAAAACTCAAAGACGCTGATGATCATGATTTTTTTTCCGACCTACCTTCCTACATAGAATTCCATTGGCAACGGTTGAGATGCTAAATCACGTCAGCAAATGACGCGTATCTAACATATACACACGCTTGGTAAAACACGCTCATGTGCCAATCCATCTCAATAACGGTGCTCAATCAGGCGACCGAAATCGTTAATGATTTCAGCTTCAACGGAGCTAAGATCTAAAGGGTGTGCTCGTAGAGAATGGCACTCACAAAAATGTTCAAAAAATTCTATCGGATTCTTATGAAACGAGGGATGAGTTTAAATCGCATAATCGGATAGGTCACAAACAATTTCCAAGAGGTGTTTAAGTGACTACAACGGGTAATGACCCAGCCTGTGGCTAAAAATCTCGATTTCATTTACTTGAGATTCTTATGAAGAGCTGTCTTCATGATAGCCAATACATTTTCAACCGAGCAGTCCGTTGATTTCGGAGTATTGATGTAATTCGGCACAAAAAGCACATTATTGGCCTTGTACCACTTCAACATATTGGAACAGAGCAAGAGCAAAGATCACGCCAAAATAGAGTAGACCCCGGAACGAATCAGGTTTGGCAAGATTTGCTTTCAAAGACATATTTACTTTTATATTTCATCATTCATAGTTCCAGAAGTTATGAAGGAAGATTAGGAAATTCTTGACAAATTTTGACATAAAGCTTGTCCGGAACATTTATGTTGTATGTTCCTTTACACTTTAGCAATAATAGATTTATGTCGTTTTCGGTTTTAAATCTGGGTCAGGTCTGACTTTGACTTGCAATTACCAAACGAAAACCAAACGAAATGAAGGTTTCACTGTTAATATTCCCGGTTGAGACGACCGGTTGGATGATTTTACCGTACAGATGGCTTGCCAAACGAGATATTATGTGTTTTTTGCAAATTTCTCTATCTTCTGTTCTTTAAACTTAGACTCTAGGTTTCCTTTGTCCTTCGTAGCGTTGAATTTAGTCGAATTAGAAGTCGATTCTCAAGACGCACGCCACGTGGTGGAATCGCATCGAGGACATGACCCGTCGTCGAAGAATCCGTACGCAACTTGGTGGAAACTACCCACATTGTACATACACACCATACTAACCATGGATAAAAAAACACAATCTATGTCAATAGTTTCGGATTATTAAAAAAAAAAAAAGAAGATCGACCCTAGAGCTATATTAAGCCGGACTGAAGAGTGGGAGATTGAGTAGGAATGTAATTGAAATATTCCGCGTATCGTAGAGTTTTTCCCTGTAGGCAAGTAGAGGCAAACCAGCATAGGAAACCTCTCTTGCCGATGTGTTGAGTCGTTCCCCTAATGAGTCAGCTTAGTTTTTCGAAATTCAGGACCGCTTTGCTGCCATTTGAGTTTGGATTGAACTCGCCCTGAGGTCTCGAAGCCGGGTCGGGTGTAAGTTCCGTTATCCATCACGATGCAATACGGATTAGCGAGCAGTTGAGTATGAAGCTTCTGGATACGGGTTTTAGCAACATGTTGCTTCTCATTCCTGTTTGGGGCCTTCTGCACTTGGAAAGTATGTAGCTCAGCCATTTCATGTTTTTTTTTGAGAAAACAGATTGACATCCCGGATAGACATGTTTGGCCGGCGCTTGAATCTTCCTAAAAGCTGTTTGGCCAGCTGAGAACTAACTGGGTAACTTCTGCTATCACTTTCTTACTAATGTTTGACAGTCAAACTAGGGTCTGGAAGAAAATAGATATAGTTTTTGGCTCAGGAAGTACCAGCACATCGGTGCCAAGCTTAATGATTTGCCCCTAATAACGTAACTCGCATGAACACATCCTCAAATATTCTGTCAAAATAACACAGCGAATCAAAACAAAAGCAAAGATGCTATAACCGAAGAGCGCAAGAATGTATTGCGAGGTGCAGGCTGCATGGTGACCACCTTCGGAGCAAGGGGTTCTACAACAGAGAACCAATTTTAAATCGCTAGTTTCATATGGATTGTTGGTCAAAGGTCTTAACGTTTGCATTAAAAAAAATGGACTTTTTTTTTCGGATGGTGATAAAAAAAGCTAAAACAGATATTTGATAAATTTCCTATGAGCGGCCTTCCGGCAGTTAACCGGAACATTCGCCATGGCGGATGAAAACATGCGTGTAGGCATGTTTTTGAGTTCTTTCTTCGTTTTATTTATCAATTCCTCCTCAGGTTTCGCGACAAAATTGTTGGAGTAGATCTCATGCTTCAGGTTGGCCCAGAAATTCTCGATGGGACGCAGTTAGGGTACGTTGGGCGGGTTCGCCGACTTGGGTACCACATCGATAATCAGCCGCTTCATCTTCTCCAATGATCGCTTCGAGTAGTGGGCCGACCACAGATCCGGCCAGAACACCGGGTCCTTATTTCTTGTTGAACGACGCAACTTCCGGCAGGCATTTCGTACTATAAATTTCCTCGTTCACGGCTCAAAAGAAAAGCGGCTTTGACGTCTCCTGTTCGCTGATTGTCAGCCAGAGCAGCACTTTCTTGGGGAACATGGTGTGTGAAATGAACTTCCCCTTGCAGCTCACTTTCTTCGTGGGGAAGTAAAATACGAAGTGCCCTGCCAGTCGTTGCCATCCATGGTGAGAAAGGTCTTGTCGTCCATCATCACCACCACGTCGCGATTCGCCGGGAATCTCGACTTGACCATCTTATTCAGCCGCTGCCGCAGCGTCATTGCCTGCAGAAACCAGTGGACGTGACTTCCGCTTCCTGACATGTATGTTCATGTTTGCCAGGTATTTTTTTCACTGTTTGGTCGGTTGAACCGACCTCCCGGCCAAGCGCACGCAGCGATGTAGAAACTTTTCCCTCAGTCTTCTTCTTCAGTATCCTTTGAAGCTTCTTGTCGCTCAGGCTCGTCGGCCGTCCGGGGTTTCTTTCGATGCTCTGATTGTTGTCTAATAGTGCCAAGATGTTATAGATGCGTATCCGGCGTCCACAAAGCGCCACATGATGTCCGTTTTCGACGGGGCGGGGTGCCGTTCTTTGAACGCGCACACTTCTGAACGGAGCTGTTTCACTATTTTTGCCATCACGGTTAGAGTTCGACTGATAGTGCTGTCAAACTTTGTATGCTGACTCATGGGTTACTATGATTGATGCTGCATGGGTAGTTTTGTCAGTGCGGGTGAAGGTAAACTCATGAAAAATCGGCAATTTTTGTCCATTTTGTTTAATGAAAACGTTAGATTAACCGCAGATAGACGTTCAAGCTCGAACAAAACAATTTAATGTTACTTTAATTGTTATGTTATGTATTCTCCGTGGAGTAACGATTATGATGTAGAAAGAGATGTTCGCTCATAGCCATGAGGCACCAAGAACATTAATGATGTTGTTGTTTTGAGAAGGAAATCTCATTCTCATCACCATGAGGCTCTAGGAGTAGACAGCATTTTTTTGCTAGAACAAAGTTGTTAAGAGAAAGTATTGATAGTTCCGTTAGCTCACGGCAGGATGTGAAAATTGAATAGAAGTAGTTTGAAAATGAGCGGAGGGCATTGTGAGGTAGTATTTCGAAACAGGAAACACAAACTTTTGCCAAGCATCCTCATGCGGGGTAGGTCAAGGCATGATCGAATGCACCACCTTGACTGGCCTTTTGAAGCTTAAAACGTTTGGATCAGTGGTGGATCGCCCTGGCAGAGGCAGGAAGCGAAAAACGGATGCAAGAACGGACACCAAGATCATGCGCGAAGTCAAGAAGAACCCGAAGGTAACTGTCCGCGAGATCCAGGAAACCCTTCAGTTATCAGTTTCCGGTCGAACTGTTCGTCGCCGTCTCGTAGCACAGGGGTTGAATAGCAAACTTGCCCGGAAGCGCCCATTTATCAGCAAGGCAAACAAAGCCAAACGGCTTAAGTTTGCTAAGGAGCATGCTGATAAGCCCCTAGAGTTCTGGAAAACGGTTCTCTGGACGGACGAATCAAAATTCGAGCTGTTTAACCGAAAGCGGCGGGTTCGTGTTTGGTGCAGATCGGGAGAGGAGCTTCAGGAGCGCCACATCCAAGGTACGAAGAAGCATGGAGGAGGAAATGTGATGGTCTGGGGTTTTTTTTCGTGGGGTGGAGTGGGAAGCATTGTGAAAATCGACGGGATAATGACGGCAGATTCTTACATCAACATCGACCCGAAGCATACTGCCAAGAAGAACAAGTGTTGCTTCCGGTCTTGTCGGATCAAACCGCTGGAATGGCCTCTACAAAGCCCGGACCTCAATCCCATCGAGAGTTTGTGGGTGATTCTCGATGCCAGGGTTGACAAAACTGGTGTTACCAATAAAAATAACTATTTTGAAGCCCTGGAGCGCGCCTGGGAAGAGCTAGATCCACAGCACCTAAAGAACCTGGTCGAGAGCATGTCTAAGCGCCTGCAGGAGGTCCTGAAGGCCAAAGGAGGACATAAATTATTGAAATGCTTTTATTTTACTTTAATTTATGTTTTCTGTACCCTAAATGAAGTGGGCACTTTATTTTGTCATTGTTTTTTTCAACACAAATTGATTTATTTTTCTTTAAGTAAAACTCCTTTTTTTCAGTATTCCATAAGTGAAACTTAAAAGGAATATAAAAAATAAGATAATAAAAAAAACACAGTGTGTTTACTTTAGTTTGAACCAAGTAAATGAGAGAAATTGAAAAAACGATGAGGTGGGCACTTTATTTTGCCTATCAGTGTAAGTGACCGGTTAAGAAAAATACCTCGAATTACGTTGGACATTCAACCGTTTTCCAACCATTTTCACCTGACTTTAAATGCGCTTGATTTTACCATGCCTGCAATCCACCAAAATTGGGTTGATACCCACATGAGATCTGTCAAATATACCACAAATGTTGAAGGCTGTACCATAAACGTGGTAGAATTGACTGAAATTTCATGGTACTTTTGAACATAGGCATAGTCGGGTAAAATGGTAGTGCTTACTGAAAGATTTTTTTCAGTGTATGACTGGGCAGGTATCCAAGGAGGAGTCTTCAGAAGCGAATTTTGTCATTCATTTAATCGCAGAACGGTCCGGAGAATTTCTGGCCTGACTTAGCCAGCTTCCTTTACCACCGGGATGTCATGGAATGAACGTTATTGAAAAACGCAACCCACCCATTGTTCTATTTTTTTCCCATCGAAAAATATTGGGCAATTATCAGAAAAAAAAATAAAGAAATGTGGCAAAACTTTCAAAAAACCTGATTTAAAGAAGTGGTGAAAAAATATGGCGGTTCAAGTTTACAGCTCTACTGTGCAAAAGAAGATGGGTGGTAGTAAGCGAAAAGTTCAAGAATTCAACCGAAATGCAGATGAATAATTTTTCATTGTATTTTCCTTTGACTTTCAATAAATTTTCAGCAGAATTATTAACCGCTGATTTTCACTTTTTTGGTGGAGAAATGATTCTATTTGTGTGGACAAATACTAAGTGGATCAAGCTTTAATACTTGACAGACGTATAAAATATACATTGCACCAATTTTGCTCAAATTTTCGGAATTTTACTCACATGGCTAAAAGATGAAGACAAATTTGTTTGTGCCATTTTCTCGCGAGTACACCCTTTACCAATGACATTTTCCGCACCAGTTATTTCGAGAAAGCAATCAATTAATAAAAAATGCTGCTTTAATGCCACGCGATTCAAATACTCAAATTAAGACACGTGTATTCTACATGTGTTTCTTTAAATCTAAATCATTCTATAGTAACAAGATACCTTCTCACGTTAGATTAATCAGTTCCCACTGATCCCACAACGAGGCAACCGTGTGCGGTAGCGCTGTGAATTACCTGCTGTGAATACCAAAGTGGAATGACAAATTTTCACGAGCTCGAGATAGTCGGTTGATTACACACCAGATGGTATTCTCGTTGCAGCTCGAAACCGGAAAAAACTTACCCGGGAAAATCTGTGTAACCGAGGTAACCGCGTTCAAACGAGTGTAAAATCAATTTGCGCAAGTGGGATTTTCCGGCTTTCAGCTCGGACCGGAATACCTGCGCCACGACAATCGACGCACGCTGGAAGTGTGCCTCCCTGGGGGAGATGGAAGCAGCCATGGTCGTCGTACTTTTGTCAGAATTCGCAAAATGGAGAGCGCACGATTTGTGTGGATTCTGTCGAACGAGGGAATGAAAATGCGGTGTCCGGGTGGGGCGGGGAGGAATTGGTTTCATGTTGTTATTGTTTATTTGGTTTTCTGTGCGGGAGTTGAGCTGGCTCGCCTCCACCAAACCGCACCGGAATGGTATGCATTCTAATGGAGATGTATTTATTCATGAGTGAAGGAATGCGAATCCATTCGAGCGTTTAGAGATACACATATGAATGCATGATATCCGTAAATATGCGATGTGTGCATACCTTTTACGTAGCTATTTATGCTATTTGTTGTGCCCGGTATGGATTTTATGGTTTTGTAAAAAGTAAGCAAGCTGTAAGGTATAGCTGTAGAAAAAAAGCACACTCCTAGTGAAACAAAGTGTTACATTGAACACAGAAACTATGTTTCCGTTAATTCTCTAGAGTGACTACAATGAGAGTAATGTCATGTTCTTTTGGAAAGGGGACTTGTATATGAATAAACACTGTTTGAATGGTTGGCCGTCTTGGAGTCACAACGTCTAGTTCTTGGCGATACAATATATTTGTTTGTTTTCGGGATTAAGTAAAAAAAATGCTAAAATACGTTAACAAGAATGATACTTTGCTGGAATGCAGAGAGAGTATCTAAAGGTCCATCTTACTAGATTACAACTGACAACAAATTTCAACTTTGTCATTAAAACTTTTTTCATTCCCACGCAGGAGAGGTGAATGTTTTAACCAGGGGAAATGGCACTAATGTTTTTTTTTATGTTCATCATTGAGCTATCACGCAAAGCAACAATTATGACCTGGGAGAATAGTAAGAGAGTCAAGGAGTCGAACTGTCAAATTGATCAACTATCGAACAAAATGAACAGAACATGAAAATCATTCGTTTGTTGCAAGAAAGTATTGCAACCGCTGGAAACATACGAGGGCAGTTTGATAAGTACTTAACCTGCAAAAGAAAAATTGATAAATGGCGATTCATTTCTCAACATTGTCTGCTTTCAGTGACTTTTTCAAGTTTGGAAACAATAAAAAATCGCAATGGCCAAATCTGGAGAATACGTTAGATGGAGTAGCAGTTCGTAACCCAGTTCTCTCAATATGATCATGGTGACGGCGGAGGTGCGAAACCACTTTTTTCTTCACCAAGTGGAGCCATTTTTTCTGCAATAATTCAGCATTTAAAGCCCTGTGGCCGTTCTAAAGCTCGATTTAAAGTAAATCTGGACGCTCGGTTTAAAACCGTGCCCCTGGTGGTTGGAACAAAAAAAAGTTGACAGGCTTTTGTTGATGTTTCATTGACGAATAAATTGGAAAAAGTTTTTCTCGATTGATCGACGCATCTCGAAATTACGGATCATGGAACTTGAGAAAAGATAACTTATTGTGCACAAACATCTAGAGAATTCTTCGTGGTCTGCCTCAAAAATAGCAAAAGTTGTTAAATTCCCAAAGGTAACGGTGTGTCTTGTAATCAAACGTTAAAAGGATACTCTGAGTGTGGATAGAATACAGCGCATCTATCATAAAAGTGGCACTAGGGAAACAGCGCTGAGGAGAAAGGTGTTGAGGTACGTGAAAGGCAACCCAGGTGTCTCCATGCCTGATTTGGCAAAAAAATACGATTCAAACTTTGTGACCGTGTTCAAGAGAAGGATTCTTTCAAGAGAAGAATATAAATCTTTGTTGTTCCAGTAAACATCCGAATCGCTCCCTGAAACAACATTTAGTGGCCAAAAATCGAGCACATTACTATACGAACGAGTTTTGACGAAATTTGATGGCTGTATTTTAATAGATGACGAAAACTATATCAAAATGGATTATAAACAAATCCCCGGACGAAAATATTACCTGACAACTGGTCGTGAGGATGCCTTTCCAGGTAGAAATTTGTATTTACTGATAAGTTTGCTCGGAAACTAATGTTTTGGCAAGGAATCTGCAGTTGTGGCCTTAAAACGAAGGTCGAAGGTCGAAGGTTTACATTGAAAAGTGTCTGAAAAAGCGGATTTTACCCTTCATTCGGCAACACAAGACACCCGTTATGTTTTGGTCAGATCTAGCCAGCTGCCACTACTCTAAGGAGGTAATAGAATTGTATGCTGCAAACAATGTTAACTTCGTCGTCAAAGAGAGTAATCCTCCGAATTGCCCTGAGTTCAGACCGATCGAAAAATATTGGGCAATTGTCAAGCGAAAGCTTCGAGGATGCGGTAAAGAAGTAACAGATCGTGATGGCTCCGATCACAAGCAAAGTGCGACAGTTCGTTCGAAACGGTGAAATGTAATATTTTGTTATCTATCGTTTGAAAGCTGAACAAATACCCTTTTGTTTGACGTTTTGATCAACCGTGAATGTTGTTCAATTCTCGAGTTATGATCACTTGAATGCGTCCAAATTTATTTTGAATCGAGCTTTATCATTCAACAGGTAGTCGAAGTAGATCACAACTTGTAAATCCCAGAAATCGTTGGCTATCAGCTTTCCGGCCGATAGGACAGCTTTTGCCTTCTTCGGAGCATGTTTACCGGGTGAGCACTCATCGCGCCGACAGCTTTCTCATCCTCGAAATTTCATGCAGAATATGAATCACGTGCTCTTATGAAATACTTACTGTCTTACGCTCTCACACTTGAAAATTACGAAGTTGACCGGTCCTCTTCAAACTTTCAGACAATAAAATTTAACCCATTAGTAAGCTTTTGGCATATTTATTTCATTCAATTTCAATCCCATAGCCGTACGCTCGCACCTTATGCTTAAATTCACTCATTAGTTTCTGTACATCTGGCTTCAACTTTTTCTGTACAGAAACTTACTTTTTCTTCATATCTTCCTCAGATTTGATCTCCTTGGGATGCTTCCGTAGTGCTTGCTTCATAATAGCCCAGTATTTTTCGATGGGCCTTTGTTCCAGTGTGTTAGTGTGGGGGGTTCATGTCCTTGGGTACGAAAGTACCACCGTTGGCTTTGTACCACTCCAGGGCAACATTCGAATAGGGCCACAAAGCTAGATCCGGCAAGAAGATCGTAGGGCCCTCGTGTTGCTTCAACAAAGGAAGCAGACGCTTCTGTAGACACTCCTTGTGCCCGAGTAATTCATCTCTATGATTTTATGTTGAGTAAGCTTCTTTATAACCTTTATTTTTCATATATGTGTAGAATGTACAAAAAAGGGTAAACAGATCGCTTGGAAAATCGACATTTGGTCCGAAGCCCGGAATTCCGAGTGATATATACCATTCGACTCAGCCAGTCAAGATTATATTTTTGAGGTTTTAATTATTAACTGCTGGAAGATATGAAGGTGAAATATATTTAAAGTATGCAATGACAACAATACCTGAAATTTATTACTTTGAAAATGCGTGGCAGTGCATTTTTCCAAGGAGCCAGGATGCAGGATCATTTCTCCTTGAAGATCCCGGGCATTGCATCAGCAATCGGTTTTCTACGCAATCTATTTTTTGCCGTCACTCTAGAATAAAGGTGATGCACTACTCTTCAAATATTCCGCATATTCCGGATTATCCGGAAGACCACCCAGTAACCAGTCGAATCCACAAATTGCTTACTACAGTGTTTCCGTTCTCACATTACACATAAATTTATTTGAAAATATACACTGAAATTCTATCTACCTGTCGTGAGATCCGATTTTTTAAACACATTCCTGAGAGTTATAATAATAAGAACCCGTTATGGTCATTATGGTCCTGGAAACTTGATATCATCACCATCACACTTATTTTTGAGCTTTCATGTTATTGTATGAGTCACATGATGGGTTTTGATACAAATCTGAATCTGGCCACTTTACCGGGAGTAGCCGGAACATCAACTTGGATTAGGCCGATGTAATTCTGGTCTTTTGATATCATGGCCATTGGACTTATTTTTGAATTCTCATGTGACGCATGATGGGTTTTGATCTTAGGCTACAATTGGCCGCTTTCGCTAGGGAAATTTTTGGAACCAGTGAACCGATTCCAATAATTTCAAAGCGAAGTATAGGACTACAGTACCTTTCATTTGGCGGTTGTTTCATTCAAATCGGGTAAGTAGTTGCTTGGGGAACTAAGTTAGAAGTTTCGTTATACACATACACTACCCAGGCATTCCAGGACTCTGGCCTCCCAGAACCGTATTTGCGCAAGTTTACGCAAGATAAAATCCACATTTTCGGAAAGCTGGAAGAGAACTCTTCAAAATAAGCCTATTGTGGTGTAAACTTAGTTGATTTTTTTCCGATTCTCCATACATTTTTTATGTGAGTAAAGAACAACGATCATGGAGGACTATACTTTGAAAAATTGTAGAGAGCACAATGTTCATCAAATCTTCATAACATTTTGGAAATAGAAATTTCAAATAGGAAGTTGATTTTTAGACTTTTGTCGGCCTTTGAATCACTGTGCATCGCACCGATTTTATCAATTAAAAACGCAAAAGAAAGTTAATTTAACATACTTTGAAGGAATAATAGAAAAATACCTCCTGTACTGCCGTATTGATTATGAAAACATTGATTCTTTTAGTTTTTCAAGGTTTCCATGAGTAGAGAGTTCCCTTGTTTTTATTTTTTTTTCTTGAAAGGTTGGACATTTTTACATGACATATCAAAATATTGGCGATGCATGTATTTTAGTTTTTGAGATAAGTTTTTTTTTCAAAAATGCTATGTTTCTAGGTTTTGCTGACTATCTTACTACGCGTTTTGATTACATGAAGGAACTTGCCAACCATGCGTCCCCATAAATCCGAACATATTTAAATACATTTACTTAGCTTTTTGAGATCTAAGTGATGGTCCATAAATCACGTGTTCTCAACTTTACCCCTCTTTTATACATTTTTTAAATATATATGTGCTCTTCTATATAAATAAAAATGAGTTGGGGTTTCCTTTGTCACGATTTAACTCGCGAGCGGAAGGATAGATCGGCGTGATATTTTGTATGCAGAGATTTTTGGGGCCGGAGAATAATCTTATGATGGTTTGAGACCCCTCCCTTCACTGGAAAGGGGGGCTCCCATACAAATGAAACACAAATTTCTACACAACTCGAGAACTAATCAAGCAAAAGAAACCAAATTTAGCATGTGTGAGTTTTTGAAGGCAAAAAAGGTTTTTATGTTAGCTTGAGAACCCTCCCCGTCATAAAAGGGAGGGCTCCCATACAAAAAAAAACACAATATTCTTCATAACTCGGGAACTAATCAAGCAAACGGAACGAAATTTAGCATGTGGTGGTTTTTTAAGACAAAACATGTTTCTATGTTGGTTTGAGACCCCTTCTCATCCTAAAGGGGGGAAGGCTCCGATACAAATGAAATACACTATTCTGCATGACTCGAGAACTAATCAAGCAAATGGAACCAAATTTAGTAAGTGGTGGTTTTTGAAGACAAAAAATTGTTCCATGTTGATTTTAGACCCCTCCTCTTTCTGAAAGGGGGGGAACCTAATCAAATGAAACGCAAATCCTTGCATAACTCGAGAACTAATAAAAGAAATGGAACCAAATTTCGCATGTGGAAGTTTTCGAAGAAGGGAAATGTTTCTATGGTGATTTGAGACTCTTCCGTCATATGAGGAGGAGAGGGGGAGCATAATTCTGCATAACTCGAGAACTAATCAAGCAAATGGAACCAAAATTAGTATGGGTGAGTTTTTGAAGGCAAGAATTGTTTTTGTGGTAATTAAAGACCTCTCCTCCCTCAAACAAATGAAACACAAATTTCTGCATAACTCGAGAACTAATAAAGCAAATGGAATCAAATTTGGCATGTGGAATTTTTTAAAGGAGAGACATATTCCTTTAATTGTTTAAGTTCACTCTGCCATCTTAATAAGGGAAGTCCCATAGAAATGAAACGCAATTTTCTGCATAACTCGAGAACTAATAAAGCAAATGGAATCAAATTTGGCATGTGGATTTTTTTGAAGGTCAGACATATTTCTATGGTGGTTTGAGACCCCTTTGCCTTCTGAAAGGGGGGGGGGGGGGCTCTCATACAAATGAAACGCAATTTTCTGCATAACTCGAGAACTATTCAAGTAAATGAAACCACATTTGGCATGTGGGGGTTATTGAAGCAGGATTTTTATGTATATTAAAATGGATTTCTGTTTGACTGTCGTCTGACCGATCGGAGTGAAAATATGTACAAAGGTATTTTTGGGGCCGGGAAAGGTTCTTATGATTGTTTGAGACCGCTTCCCCCTTCCGGCTCGCATACAAATGAAACACAAATTTCTGCATAGCTTGAGAACTAATCAAGCAAATGGAATCAAAAATGGTATGTGGGGTTTTTTGAATGCAAGAAATGTTTCTATGGTGAATTCAAACACAAATTTCAACCAATCCTGAGAATCATTCAGGTAACTAAGCCTGAAGAAGAATGTTCTGATAGAAGTTTGAACTCCTTATTACTCAAAAAAAAAACTCATTAAAAAAAGCGTCTGTTCTATGTAATGCTCATTCATTTAGTTGCAGGCGTAGCAACGCTCGCACCGGGATCAGCTAGTTAAATATATATGTGCTCTGGTCAACGCCCTCCATGTAACATTTCTTAAAAGCCTTTTTCTTTGGCTTCCGAGTATATTCAATCTTCTTAAACCGAATTCATGTTATCAGGCTGCAACTTTTTGGGAACAATCAGAAAATCTTCGTCATTTAAGTAGCGAATATAAACAAGCCTAGTAGTAGAATTATATCTAACTGTTCAACGCGTTCAGTTATTACACATAATACCTATTATAAATGGCATCGCATTCGGCTATTCAAATGTACCTGAGTAATATATATAACTGGGTATGAATTTACTTGGGAAGCCTATGCAATTATCAAAACAGAGGTTAAAGCAAACCATCCGAAATGCCTGCGACTACTAACCGAGAGGATGCAAAACAGGAACCAAGCGATGTAGGACCATCCGAAATAGCCGCTGATGCTAGTCAAGGTAATTCTGATAATTATATTATTTGACAACCATCAATGTTTGAACGATTGGCAAATTTTCAGTCCTTTGTTTCGAATAATTGCAAAACGAAGGGCTTTTGCAACAAGTGCTGAAGCAATTTCGAGTGTGTACGGCATACCGTCAGCAAAATATGATGAGGTTATTCAACAACTAAAAGAAAAATGTAAGGAAACTTTAGATAAAAATGAAAAATATCGAATTCTCACAACGTTGCCTAGGAGCTGGACTTTTATAAAATAATGAAGGAATTCGACGTAGTGCCAAAAAAAAAGCATTTTCAAACCATTTTGCCTCCCGTAAATGGATTAAACAGCGAATTGGCATTGAGGAAAGTCATCAAATGACCAAATAGTTTTATAGTAGCCCTTGCGAATATAATTTGGTTTTTTGGCAATACTGTGATTTCATTCAATCGAAATATAAGAAACCATTGAAATGTGGGAAATTAAAACACCAAATATTAAATGTAATGCAAATGAGCTGTAGATCGAAGACTGCTTTCGGCATTTTTTTTGATAACCTGATTGAATTGCATCAATTTTTCATGATTAATGTATCGAATATATTTGTTTCAATTTGGTTTTTGCTGTTGTGAACTCGCATAATTTCCGAGGCGCATTTGTTTTCAGCTTTTATCGTGCCAATATTCACCAAAAAATTAAAAACGCATATGATTTGGAGCATGATTCGCTATATGAAACTAAATTTGTTTTGGCTATTTTGATATTAAACAAAATTTCCCGTATTTAACACTAGAACTTTTTTCTTAGATATTATTTACTGTTGGATGAATCAGCAGAGCAGAGAATCGAACAAAGCAGAACAAAAAAACCAACCACGATGTCACAGTGAATTTTTACAGCTGTTACTATTTGGCCCTATGCTGGTTTCAATGGCAGCCAATTGGTTTTATGAAGGTTCTCAAGTGTTCGTAACATCTTTCACAAACACATTTACAAAATCTTTATGGCCTTATAAATGTTTTATTAATTAGTTTTCACAACCGTCTATAGAGTGGGCCGCTACACATTTTGGCTTCAAATATGCATAGAGGAGGTGTTGGTGGACAAAACAGTTTTGAATGTAGATTTATCAACAAAGCCGAGATGAGTGCTATGTGGCTGGAATAAAACTAAAATTGTTACTTGGGACTACATCCTGTTTCATTGATAACTTGCTACCAATTCCAAAAGGGTGTGAGCAATGTTATAATCTGGAACTGTACCGGTTTTGATGAAGCATTGTTATCTTATAGTTATCTTTGACAGCTGGTACCTCAGCGTCTTGATAGTATACTGGGCAATTCACCTCCAACATTTGTTTCAGTGCATTCACATTTAGTTTGATCAATAGACATCGAGAACCCTCTTGTCGAAGCTCTCAAACACAGATGATTTGGATTCTAAGTCGCTTCATTATTCAGTCTTTCAAAGTTCGTTTCCCCAGAAATGCTTTCAACCGATGGTGATTCTCCCAAGTTTACCTCACCTTCCTGTTCAGAAACCACTATAACCTCAGAAAAATCACTTTGCTGGCGCGGGTCACTTTCAAACGGCAGGATGCACATATCCGATCGACACGACTGGGAACGGTAGTGGATCCAATTGATTCAAAATAATCAACGAGATTTTGTGTCACTTTCGTAAGTTTCGACGCTTTTTTTCAGTTGGTGTGATTGCTTTTAGAAAAAGGATTACAGCAGAACCGGTTCCTATCACGCACCATCTTTTTGGGACCCTGAGTTGCACAGGTCTTGATCGTTATTTTAATCAGTTAGGGAAAAATGCACCGATCAAACTATCCTCAATTTCTGCACAGCAAATTGTCAAGTATTGTTTTGAACGTACTCACTAACACCAACTATGTAAAAGCAACGTTAAACTACACACACACACACACACACACACACACACGCACACACACATGCATACATAAACACCACATGCGCGCAGAAGGGCTCAAGCCTACCTCGTTTTGATTTTGCTTCATATGTTGTAAATTGCAAAACCGGCTACAAAACATGAGCTATAATAGTAAGCTCAGTCCAATGCTCACCAAGTTTTTTGAATGTATCTGATTTCACTTTTTCTCAGCTTTTTGATGGTGGTAACAAAATTAGAATCAGTAGTTGCGAACATGGTGAAACAAATAATGTTTTTCTGATAAAATTTAAAATGGCGGCCAAATTTAATATGATGGTCAATTTTTTTTCGTGCCAGATTAAACTCCTATTTTTCTTCTTTCTAGAAACATGCTGTTTACAAGAGGTTTTAAAACAAATTTAAGAGATATGGCATGATAAGCAGGTTCAGAATTTCATGAAACTGTTTGACCCACTGGCGAGTGAAGAGTCCGTCAATTCGAACTGAAGAAAGTGCCATTCTCATTTCTACACCACTTTCGATCAATCAAGCACAAAAAAAAATCAATTTCAAGAGACCTCGTGCCAATGGTTTGACAGAGAATTACTCATATATACACTCAAAAAAATCGACACGTTGGTTCCACCTGAAACGCACGTAATAAAAACGTGGTATTCACATAAGAGCTACGTGATTTCTACGTTAATTCATATTGTGCGTGAAAATCACATTTTCACTGGCACGTAATGTTTACCTGATTTTACTGAAGAAGATTTGTTTACGTGTTCAGGTTACGTGAAATTTCTCGTAAAAACAACATGACGATTTTTTTGAGTATACTAAATAAAGGGTGTTCCGATCAAAATTGGGTCAAACAGTAATGTGTGTGAGTCGATCACAGTTTTTATCAATAAGTCAAATTCTTTGTCTTTTTCAAGTTCAGTTAATACAGAATCGGGAGAAATATTCAGCTAAACTTCCTTTTTACCGAATGCGAATTGCCGCGTCTTTCGTTTAATACCCGCCATAAGATTATGTATATTCTCCTTGTCCACCTTATTCGCCGCAGAAAGCCAGTTTGCCTTGAACTGTTTTCGCTCACATAAGCTTTTTGAGTCTTCTTAAGGATTCACTTGACGATGGCCAAATATTTTTCAATTGGGTGGAGCTCTCGCGTTTTGGGAGGGTTCTTTTCCTTGGACACCACTTGAACGTTGTTGGCAGCATACCACCCCATGGCTTTTTTTCCGTAATGGCAAGATGCCAAGTCCGCCCAAAATAGAACGGAACAATTGTGTCGCTTCAGGAAAGGCAGTAGACGTTTTTGTAGGCAATCGCTCAGATACATTTCCTGGTTGACGGTTCCAGTCGCAATGTAAACGTTGCTCTTCAAGCAACAGGTACAGAGTACCTGCCACACCAGATATTTCTTCGCGAACTTTGACAGTTTAATGTGCTTGAAAATATCTGCCACCTTTCTCCGTCCGGTTGCCGTATAAAATGACTGTCCATGAAGCTGTTTAAGTCTGCCTTGACGTAAGTTTCATCGTCCTGTACCACGCAAACAAACTTCGTCAGCATCGTCGTGTACAAGCTTCGCGATCGTGCTTTGGACAACGTGTTTTGTGTATCGTCGCGATTTGGAGCCACCACTTTCTTGTAAGTCGACAGTCCAGCTCGTGAGAGTAGTTTGGATTTTCGCCATGCACGTGCACTTCAGCCATTATTGTTTATGCAGAATTTTTCGAAATATTTCTATGCTTGTTGTTTATATTGAGAGAGTTCTCTCTTCACGAGAGCCCAATACCGCTCGATAGGTCGCAACTCCGGGCAGTTAGGTGGAATCACCTCTTTCGGTACAACATGGACTCCATTCGCTCTATACCATTCCAAAACAACTTTGCCGTAGTGACAAGATGCCAAATCTGGCTAGAATAGCGAGGGAGCGTCATGGCTGCGTAGGAATGGGTTTGTTGGGACAACATGGGTTTGTTAAGGGACGTTCAACGACTACAAATTTATTAAACTTTGTTACATTTTCTATTAATGCAATGGATAGAGGAAATTATGTTAAGGCATTTTATACTGACTTTAGTAAAGTATTTGATAGAGTCGACATCCCTTTATTGCTTTTTAAATTAGCTAAGCTAGGATTTAATTGCGAACTATTAAAGTGAATTCAGTCATACTTGACTGGTAGAACACAAAGAGTAAGACTTGAGGAAAATTTGTCATCAGTAGTGAATGTGACATCTGGTGTACCACAGGGTTCCCATCTCGGTCCATTATTGTTCATTTTGTTTGTTAACGATGTAGACCACGTTTTAAGTCGACTGAACGTTTCAATATATGCAGACGATATGAAACTTTATCTAGAAATATGTAAATCATCTGATCTTGTAGTATTTCAGAATGAAATTAATAATATTCACAACTGGTGTTCACAAAAATTAGCTTGAGCTTAATGTGAAAAAATGCAATTCTATATCACGTTATAAGACAAGAAGCAATAACTATAGGCCAGAACACAGTTCAAAGATGCAGTGAAGTTAGAGACTTAGGTATTATACTTGACACAAAATAAACGTTTGTTGATCACTATAATAACATTATAGATAAGGCAAACAACATGCTAGGGTTTATTTAAAGATTTAGCTTTCACTTTAAAGATCCATACACAATCAAAACGTTGTACATAGCATATGTGAGACCCCTTCTTGAATATTGTAGTATAGTTTGGGCTCCATATCAAGATAATCATGCAAACCGTATTGAATCAGTCCAAAACAGTTTTTAATGTTTGCTCTACGTAAATTAGGTTGGACGACTTTACTGCTACCATCCTATGAGTCACGATGCATGTTGATAAATTTAGACGAGCTTAAAAAACGAAGAGGGTTTGCAATGATAGCTTTTATAAACGACGTTATTGCACAAAGAGTGAATACTACAGATATATTAGAAAACCTAAATTTTTATACTCCCACTCGTATTCTTAGAAATATACAGATTCTTAGAAATATCCACATAAACAGAACTGATTATGCCAAGAATGGGCCACTAAATAGAATGATGTCCTGTTATAACAAATATTGCGAAACAATTGATGTAACAATCAACAAAAACACGCTTAAAAAAGTTTTCTTTAGAAGTTTACCCAGGTAACCTGGTATGGATAAATAGACATTAAGTATATCATGTAATAGAATTGGTCTACGATTGATTGACGACAAATAAATAAAAAAAATATTACGTGGAATGGTAACAATCGCTTCTTTAGGCATTCTTCACGGTATATTTCCACTCATACCGGTAGTGATGCTCGACCAGAGCTGCATATTGCCTGCCATACCAAATAATTTTTGGGAAACTTGGCCTTTTTCTTCATTCTGAAATGCTCCTTTACGCCGTTCCGTTGCATTCCGGGAAGCTGCTTAAAGTCTTCCAGTACATAAGCTGCATCGTCCATTATCATGCAGGACAGCTTCGTCAAATATTCGCGAGACAACTTGTGAGTCCGGGTTTTAGCCGCCACATTCTGTTTATCATTACAGTTTGGTACAGTTTTCACCTTGAACGACATCATACCTTGCCGGTGCTTGGAAGTATGCATGAAAGTTGGGGACATTTTTATTTTTCTAGCCACGTAACTAAAGATCTGGTCTCTTCTGCAATATTTGCTTCACCTTCGCGTCCTTCTGGTAATTCCTGAGATCCAGTCTCGTTCCCGCCACCCCAGCCTCCCTGCGCTGTTGTCAAACGTGTTTCCGAAGATTTA
>JASCZW010011317.1:0-32493 GCA_034211315.2 Aedes japonicus | reverse complement strand
ATGTATCTCAACTTTGGCACAGATCAAGGAACGTTATTTTTCGTCTCTTTAGGCCCAGTGCACACCTGCGTTAAAAACGCAGCGTCACCGCCACGCGGCAACGCCAACGCGGTCGAAATACCCGAGTCCAAATGAGGTGATGCACACGCATTTGCGGTCACGCTGCGTTGCCGCGCGTTTTCTTGCGTTCGTTTCTCGCCGCCTTTCCTACAGAACCGCAGCGGCAACGCGGGTATTTGACAGTTCTTTCTTTACATTTCACCTTCTGCAAAACAAACACCGACACTCTGCAAAACAAACAAACCGATTTTTCTTTGTCCAGTTGCACCTGGTCGCAATTCATCTCGCTGATCGAAACATTGATTGGAAAATTTGTGATGGCAAACGAAGGAAATTGGACATCGAGTTGTTCATTGGAGAAGTCAAAGACATCCGCAAATCTGGGACACCAGCCGCGACGATTATCCATGACCGTAATCAACGCAGAGGGCATGGATTACCATCTGCCGGACATTTCATCATTCATTTGATGACAAACAGGATAAAGAACGAAATGAAATTTGTAAGTTTGTGAATAAATTTTTGTTGAAGTTCATCATGATTCTTGGTTCCAGTACCCCATTAAATATCCTACCAGCTTTTCCCTCGATTAAATCGGATTTCGTCCGTATACTCGACCCATTCCGGAGCCGATGACGAATTCTTGCACCAACACTTATGGAAGCTGGACACGGGCATCTACCGATTAACCATGGTAGACAAAGTGTACAAACAGAAATCCATCGACTAAAATCTTCTTGGCCGATTGTACAATTCACCACCAAGACGAAATCGACTTCCTCCGTGGATTAATCGGAAGATGATTAGTGCTCGATTTAGTCTACCAGACAATCGGTCGATGTCCCTGTTGAGCTTTCATCATCGTCGTCAACTGATTCATCGTTTCCGGAGTCGGCCGACTAGGAAATTTCTTGGCTGTCAAATTATAAGTTTATTAAAATATCCATTTTTCAACAAATCATATTGAGGCTACTTTGAGGCCTACATGTATTCATTTTGCCACGGTAGACTTCCAGCATCGGATATGAAGTATTCTGCCAATTTGTTTCGAAGTTGAACAGATTGAACCATTCCCCTCGAATGTCCTGATGAGCTGTTAGGTAGATCCTCAAATCCTTGACTGCTCAGCGCATCCTCGAAAACAATTCCATCTCTGTCACGAACGTAATTGTGAAGAGCACAACATGTTTTAATTAGAAGCACAGCCAAATCGAGGTTCACGTTGATTGCTTTTTGAAAAAAATTCCATTTGTTTGATAAAATACCGAAAGCAACATTTCTGCGGGCTCGGGATAGCCGATAGTTGAAAATTCTTTTGGTGTCAGACAACACCTTGCCGCTAAATGGTCGAAGGACTTTTTGTGACAAGCTAAATGCTTCATCGCCTAGAAACATGAATGGCATGTTTGGACCATCGGTTCCTGGAAGTGGACGACCTTGTGGAATGTTCAGGTCATTATCTTCAAATTTTCTGAAAAAATCTGTTCGTTCAAAGATTGTACTGTCAGAATCTTTGCCAAATGCTCCAACGTCGACGTAAATAAATTTGTTACTGGCATCTGCTATAGCAAGAAGCACAACTGAGAAGAAATTCTTGTAGTTATGGAATAGGGTTCCGCTCATTTTCGGTTTTCATCCGGACGTGCTTGCCGTCTATTGCTCCAAGCACATTGGGAAACTGGCAACGTTGTTGATAATCGTTTGCTATTTGTTTCCAACGTTCTTCGGTGAACGGAGGAAAAACCTCGTCTTTAAGATCCTCCCAAATAGCACTGCATACTTTTCTTACAATCTTTCCAATAGTTGTATGGCCGACCCTATACGTCAGGTGCAGGTCAATGTGATCACATCCCGATCCTAAATACCTGAAAATAATGAAAAAAAAACCGCATTAATCCACCGATGGTGAAACTGAACCCTTCTTACACTTCACCAGAATTACAAACTCAAATGTGGGCAATATTGTTCTGGATACATATTTTCATCAGAAATTCAAAGAAGAATCAGAAATATTCAATATGCCATACATTCAGTTGATAAAATGAACTATTTGTCAATCCTGAACGTATTGTTCAGGATTAAACAAAAATTAAATATTACCATTAATAGTCTTTAATGTCCTGTGTATGTTAGTTATATAAAAGGGGAAATTACATAAATATTAGAAATTTCATATAATCAGTCCATAGAATGAATTATTAGACAACCCTAAGCGTCAATTTTGATTATCGACATGGATTCAATATGCTTAATAAAGGGTGATACGGTCAAAATTTGGTCAAGGGAAAACGCGTGTAAATCGGTGAAATCGTTTATTTAAAAAATCAAATTAAATTTCTTTTTCAAGTTCAATTAGTATAAAATTCAGGAAAAATATTCAGTTAGGCTTCCGCTTTTCCAAATCCGAATTGCCGGGCCTTACGCTTGACCCCTGCCATCAGATTTTGTACAGCCACCTGGTCCACCTTCTTCGCCGCAGAAAGCCAGTTTGCCTTGAACTGCTGCTCGTCCTTAGCAGTTTTTTTGGTCTTCTTTAGGTTCCGCTTGACAATAGCCCAGTATTTCTCAATTGGGCGGAGCTCTGGCGTGTTGGGAGGGTTCTTGTCCTTGGGAACCACCTGCACGTTGTTGGCGGCGTACTCCATGGCCTTTTACCGTAATGGCAAGATGCCAAATCCGGCCAAAACAGTACGGAACAACCGTGTTTCTTCAGGAAAGGCAGCAGACGTTTATTCAAACACTCTTTCACGTAAATTTCTTGGTTGACAGTCCCGGAAGCTATGAAAATGCTGCTTTTCAAGCCACAGGTACAGATGGCTTGCCAAACCAGATATTTCTTTGCGAACTTTGACAGTTTCGTGTGCTTGAAAATATCTGCTACCTTTCCCTTCCATTTGCCGTATAAAACTCCTGTCCCGAAGCTGCTTGTAGTCGGCTTTGACGTAGGTTTCGTCGTCCATTACAACTTCGTCAGCATCGTCGTGTACAGCCTCCGGGATCGCGCTTTGGCCGTCGTATTTTTGTTTATCATCGCGATTTGGAGTCACTACCTTCTTGTAAGTCGATAGTCCGGCTCGTTTTTGGCTCGATGCACGGTTGTAGACGATACACCCAGCTTATTTGCGGCATCTCGGAGAGATAGGTTAGGTTTCGCTTGAAACTACCGGCAACTCTCTTTGTCGTCTCAGCGGCTTCCGGTTTTCGATTTCCCCCGATCCAGACTTCCTGGCTGTCGACAAACGTTCCCCAAACACTTTAATTACATTTGTAACGGTTGATTTGGCAACTTTTAGCGATTTTGCCAACTTTGCGTGCGAGTAGCTCGGATTTTCGCGATGCGCGAGCAAAATTTTGATACGCTGCTTTCTCTTGCTTGGACGGCATTTTGACAACTGAAGAGTGAATTCCAAAATCAAAAATAGGAGCAACATTCTACAAACACACACCTTCAAAATGAGGGGTGTTCAGGTTTTTTAAATGCAAAATTGAAAGAAATACGTCAAGTTGATATTGACCAAATTTTGACCGTATCGCCCTTTAAGTACATGTTCGTTGAAAATTTGTTATAGTAAATGGAGACTTTGTGTAATTTTCGAATATACTCGTTGCAGTTCAAAACCAGACCACTCGAGCCAATCGATGCTGCTCTAATTCTATACAGTCGCATAGTGTGGCTAGTCCGCTGTATGTGCTATACAACGCGATACAATAGAATGCAAGCGGCATCGATTGGTGATTGGTCTTGTTTGGTTTTGCACTGCAACGAGTATATTTTCATCTCACAATTATGTGCTCTCAGGTATTGTTTTGGTCATATCTCCATGAAGGATTATTCAATCATAATGAAATTTTGACCAATTATTTGGAGATATCATAGCTTTAATTTGGCACCAAACTAAAATCGGGACAATAATAGCTCAGTATGTAATCGGAGACTAAACTGTTTGATTACTATTATAATGGCCTTCAAGTACTGTTTCGTTCATATCTTCATAACGAAATGTCCGAATGAAAAAGAAATCAATAGCGTTCTATGAGAATGTTGTAGCTTCCATTTGCCGTCAACAGAACTGAAATCGGTTCACAGATGGCTGAGAAACCGATGTGACATTATTTGTAACACACACACACACACACACACACACGCGCGCGCGCACACACGCACACACACACACACACACACACACACACATACACACACAGACATGTGCTCAGTTCGTCGAGCTGAGTCGAATGGTATATGACACTCGGCCCTGTGGGCCTCGGATAAAAAGTCGAGTTTTCAAGCGATCTTAATACCCTTCTATTGATGTAAGAAGGGTAAAAATGGATATTTTAAACTAAAGTAATCAACAACCATAGATGTTTTTCATTACAGTATTTATTTTTCTTCTAGGCGATATACTCATGAAAAAATGGAAGAATTTGAAAGACAATTTCATGAAAAATGTGAAGAAGCAGTCGAAATCAGGACAGGCTGCGGAATCAGGAAGACGGTACATTTATGCGAGACAACTATCATTTCTTAAGCAAGCTGGTGCAACAATTGAGACTCAATCTAGTATTGAGGGAGCTGACAACTCCACGAATGGACACGATAGTCATATTATTATAGATAAAAGCAACGTTGAAGACAGCAACTTTGTTTCTGAGGAAGAACCAACCCTAAACCGTCCTCCACGATACAACCCTAGCTCAAAGAAACGAAAAAATGATCTGGAATCCGCGTTGATCGAGTTCATGCAAACTCCTATTCCAGTACCTGTACCATCCGAGCCGAACGCTGATAGAGCATTTTTTGAAAGCATCCTTCCTTATATTGATTCATTTACAGAAGATCAGAAGCTGAATTTCCGCTGTGAAGTTCTAAATTTAATCAAGCGAACGAGAGTAAGTGGTCTAGGAACAAGGAATGCACCGCGAGGAAACAACCGTGAAGTACGTCGTCGGTCATCAAGAGGCGCATCAAGTTCCAGAATCTCGTCCGGTTCTCAACATCCCCATATTCCTCGACCATTACACATTGAAACTTTCTCGGAAACTATATACAATGACGAAAATGGAAGTGACGCAAACGAGTACACCGAAGAAGAGTGTCTAGACTCCGAATAGTAATTGGATCGCTAATTCACACAAGCGCCGAAATCGTCGCCATATAAATTTGTATGGCGGCGATTTCGGCGCGTTTTGTTCCGAAAGAAAAAAAACAATATGTTAACCATTGTATTTGTTTTTGTTGCCAATAAATACTTACCGTAGGGTAATAGCCAACATTTCTGCTGGTGATATGGCGTGTCTCATAACAGTGTCCATTCATCTTATTTTGTTTTGAATCCTTGCTAATAGTTCATCAAATGATTCAATACTCATTCGAAAATATGTGAAAAATTTATCACGATTGTGCCTCAAATCTGCATACGTTGTCACGAAAGCCCCTCTTACTGCTCTTAAGTGTGTGACGGGATGCACCCAGAATCGCCTGTTAGCTTTTTTCATCAACTTTTTGTACACTAAAATCGCGAAAACCTTTTGTTTTCTCCGATAAGCTTCCATCGTTTGTTGTTGTATTCTTAAAAATAAGCCGATGTTGAAGCAATCTCTAGGCGTAAATGACAGTTCGCCGCAATTACCGCTGAAAAAACGCGTATCGTGTGCACTACAACCTTTATCGACCGCTCGAAAAACGCTGCGTGATTTAACGCAGGTGTGCACCGGGCCTTAAACTCATTCCTATGTTCTAAGGGGCTCTTGCAGGTGGCGATCTCTCTTATTTTGTAGCTGAAAAAAATATATTTTATTGATATCTGTTTGATATAAAAGGACAAGGCAGTAGGCAGAAAATCTTAAACCTCATGTAAAATAAACTCAACATTACTAGTTGTCAATTATTTTTCCACTCCTAGAATAACTCGATATTGTGCACTTTCGAGCCAAGTTTGACTCAATCATGGCCTACTCTCAGCGTCCGTGTATGCAAAGCAAAGAAAACGACAAGAAAACTTTCCCAGCTTTTACTCTCGGACTATGTAGTACCTGTAGGAGGTCTCATCCAACCGTATGGAATGTTTCTAGAACTCCTTACGTCATGCTAGGAAGAGATGCATCCTTCCGATCAAAGCAGGACGAAGTTTGGCTGTGTTCATATGCTAACGACTTTTGGCGCGGATTGAAGTTTTAATGTGATTTTTTGTTGGTTCGTCCTTTCTTGGTATTGCGGTTTCAATCGCCTTTCCCTCCAATGTGATAATATCGCCGAATAAGACGGTTTAACATTTTTCGAGCAAACCCACAGTACCATTTCTAGCGTCACTCGGCTCTGTGCATGTAGAAGAGAAGAATATCAAACTTTATCTTTCGTGACTGACAAGTTGCAGGATAGAGTGACTCTCGAACTACTGTGCATTACTGCACGGAAAACGCGTCAACTAAACAATAAGCTGGATTTGACATATTCGAAAGCCATTATTCTTGGGAGTTCACTTTACGAGTGTAAGTTTTTGAGAACATTATCAAGTTTTCGCCTAATGGAAACGATGGACTGAGGAGGAACGAGGGTAGAACAAATTCGATTAGCTTGTTGAGGTGGCGACGAGCATTTCGGATTGACAGGAACACAAACGGTTGCATAGTCTTAACACAATTTATATTTTTCATTTCAATAAGTTGGCTCCACAGTAAATCCACCGATGATACTCTGTTAAAACACCTCGGTACACAACGTGCCACAAATCTAATGCCTAAACACGATTCAAGGCTTCACCTTGTAAAGGTTCCATTATTGAACACAAGTCTCAGTTATGCACGCATAGATTCATGTTGGCGTTGAACTTGGATCCCTTAGGGCATTCACCGTGGACGGGACGTTTGGAAACGCAGTGATTGGCCTGGCGGGAGAATCCCTTAGGGCAGCTCAGGGGATCGGCCAGAGCTGCTCCGAAGACAGCCAGCAAGAACGTCAGAAGCCATAGGAATTTCATCTTGAAGCTAATATTAATGCAAGTTAAGTCAAACGGAATGTGCATTGAGTTCAATCTAATTGGGACTTACCGATTTTTTCGAGTTGAATAATCCGGATGAACGTTATTTCAGATAGACTTACAGTGGTTTACTGAATGGTTGATAATGGCGCTTGGTGGCTTTTATGTAATCATCAGTCACGCTTTTTTTCCGGCAGCGTTCCACTGTTTTTAATCTAGTCGTTTTTGACCTTCTTCTTGAGTTCTCGATTACAGCTGGTGCTTTCATAGGCCTATCTCATCTTATTTGATGTCTTGCTCACATTTTGTGAATCACCTCTATTTCCTGAAAAACAAAGGTATTCGTTATTATTTTGTATGTTTTAACTCTTTTTCCAAAGCGATGGGTGCTATAGATAATGGGGGTTATTTCGAAAGTCAAATAGACTTTTATCACTTGGTGAAATGATAAGAGTCACGACCCAGTGCTATGACTTTCCATTTGTTTTTCCCAGAAGAATCACGTTATTGCGACGTGACTTTTCTGACTTTGGCACTGGAAAATGTCACTTCGACTATCGGATAAAACCCTAATATCTATTAGATATATCGCCAATCAATAATACATAATACTATTGAATTCGGTCAAATAATTTGAGAGATATGGCCAGGCCGTTATGCAAATACACATATGAAAAGCTTTTTCATCGCATTATCTTGCCGAACTTTTCGGTGTAAACGGCTTTCACTGATCCAGGAACATCCTTTTCCTTCGGCGAGGAAGACAACTGTGGTCCCGGCAGAGTATAACACGCGACTTCCGCTTTCTGACATGTATGGTTATGTTCGACAGGTACTTTTTCACTGTTTGGCCGATTGAAACGACTTCGGCCAAGCGCACGCAGCTATGTAGCCACTTTTCCCTCGGTCTTCCTCTTCAGCATCTTTTGGAGCCTCTTGTCGTTCAGGGTCGTCGACCGTCCGGAACCGGGCTTTATTTCGATGCTGTGATTGTTTTTTAATAGTGCCAAGATGTTGTAGATGCCGGAACGGGCGTATCCGGCGTCCACAAAGTGCTGCACGATGCCCGTTTTCGCGCGGCTGGGTGCCATTCTTTGAACGCGCACACTTCTGAACGGAGTTGCTTCACTGTTTTTGCCATCATGGTTAGAGTTCGACTGATAGAGCTGTCAAATTTTATCTGCTGGCTCATGGGTTACTATGATTGATGCTGCATGGGTAGTTTTGTCAGTGCAGGTGAAGCTAAACCCATGAAAAATCGGCAATTTTGTCCATTTTTTTCAATGCAAACGTTAGAAAAGCTGCACTTAATTATAGTTGTTGTTGTTGTTTTTTATTAATGACCATAATGAATTATCGTACACACAGAATTTTAATAACCGAAGTCAGTAAAATTTTACTAGGTTTTTCAAACAGCTGAGAATTTTGTAATCAACTGAGCAGTATTTTGCTTTGCTGAAAACTCCGTAAAAGCACAGACCGTGAACTGTCAAACACAACTTCTGACGTTTTCAGTAATATCTTTGTATGAATTCGGTTTGCTGAGTTTTTCGGTATTCTTCTTTTTCTTTTTTTGAATAAAGTCAGTTGATTTTCTGATTTACAGAAAATGAAAACAAGTTTTCGAGGAGGAAAACAATGAATGTTTTAAAATAAAATTAGATTTTATTTATATTTAGTTCTTTGCGTAGAGTATTTCATGTTTGATGCTAATGTCCGAGGATAAAAACAAACGTAATTCAATTCTCTCCTGTAGTGATAAGAAAGTGGTTCATCGTGAGGGAAAAACGGAAATTGTACAGACCGTCGGCAAAAGAACCAAATGTAGCAAAACGTGTCTACCATTTTCAGTGCAGCTTTTGAAAGCTTAAACAACCAAAAATATTTAATGAAAAAAATTACTTGAATTCTAGAGTGTTTGAGCTGTTTAGTGGAATACCTGTAACTAAAAATGAGAAGAAAAATTAGTATCTTCCATTTAATTCCAACTACCTTTGCTTATCTTCGACAGCTACGCGTATTTCGTCTACAATGTGCAGACTTCTTCAGTGTCTCGTACTAATAACTCGACTTGCGGTAGTTTTTTTACCAGAATACTGTTAAATTTCACCGAAATCCGGTAATTCGGTTTACCGAAAGTTCAGCTGTTGAAAGTTCGGTAAAAAATTACCGAATACTGTTAAATTTCCTAAGTGTGTAGAGTACTACTTTTGTTTTTACTTTTAGAATCTTTGTTTTTAGTTTGACGAAATGGACAAAAGAATGACTCATAGGACACCCTTCGGTAGAAAGTACTGGAGAAGGAGGACTTCTTGAGCTCCCGAACACATCACCAAGTGGAAAGCCCAGTTTTTGTAGCCGAAATTAACCTCACTTCTAGCTCTGTCGAACATGCGAAGTATGATGCTGAGTGGGTGAGATTGTTTCGATTCGTTCATTACTTTACAAAACTTTTTAGTTTTAGAAACATAAATAACGGAGCGTACGGTACAGCATGTCCGCGCATCCTTCTTTCCCTGTAGGTCCATAAAATGCGTTGTGAATCAAATCTATTAATTTTAATCCAGCCCATTTTACAGAATCGGTTATTGCAACACAGTAGGCCTGCCGCTTTGACGCTTGTATCATGTCCTCAATATGCAGCAAACACCAATAATGACATAAAAATAATAATAATTGGACGTCATTTGGTCCAATTATTTTCAGGATCTAGGCTAATGGCTGCGTATAAGATAAGCACACTCATTTTCATTCGCTGGAAGTCAGCCAAATTTTGCTGGATTTTGCGGAGCTGTAAAACCAGCATTTAAGCTGTTGCATGGGAAAAGTTAACCTAACTTTTCATCATGAGGGTATAAAATATAGAAACTGCTCTGAGAAAAATTCTATCATTATACCGACAATTAAATCATGGTCAAGATTACGATTGCGTATAATGGTCATAATAACCATGAAAATGGACCAATTCACCTCGTTCATAGCATTCTTGACTATGATCATGGTAACAAGGACTACTCCGACATTATGGTAAATGTTGAATCAACTATTTTCAATGGTAGTTTTGACCATGATAATAGTCGGTTCAAAATCCCTATAATGCAATTGTCATCCTAACCCCCGATAATGGTAAAATTAACTATCGAAGTTGTCTCTGTGTGCCGTCGTGTTATCCGCATTTTTTTTTACACACGAATTTCTGAACACAAGGGTACCAGTACCTGTCAAATCAGAGGTGTAACGTCACAGTGATTTGGACCATCAGAATAAATTTTACTGTCATTCCAGCAAAAAATAATTTCATGAAACTGACAGCACTTCACTGTAACTTCAACAAACTTGCTTGTGATTTGCAGAACGATCAGCAAACCCACAATACCCGTAATTTGCTGTTTTACCAGCTTTTTTTGGCGCTGCTGAAATATCAGCGCAATGTGTAAACGCAAAAAAGTATTGAATAAAAATAAATAAACAAATAAAAATAAAGCTGAGGCAACTTCTTCGGACATGTAGATATTGATTCATGCATTCAAGATAAGTTCTTCAATCTTTGCTTACATTCACAATCTGCGATACATGTCTGAGGAGATTAGTTCAAGTACCTATCGGTCCATCGATTTTTTTTAGTGTTGCTCATGCATGAATAAATGAAATAATGAATCAAATAAAATGCAATTCAAAGTTAAATCCAAAAGTTAATCAGTACAAAAAAACATTATCAGTTTTCTTCAACTGAATCCGCCATTTTTTCGTCTAGAAAACATCACCCTACAAATATCCTTTTTTTTATTGTATTCTTCTAACCTACCAACTACTTCCTTGAAATCATAGCTCTCTAATTTTAATATTTTGATGTTGTTATGCAGATTTGGACCATTTTTATAAGGGATTAATTATGTTACGAAAAAAGCAAGGGGCAAGACAGCGCCTCCTCGCGAGCAATTTCAGAGTTGCTTTTGAGGTACCTCGAGTAACTCACGTTGCTCAGGAAGCGATCACTGTCATTTGTTTTCTCTCTGTTTTTGCAAAACAGCTGTCAAACAAACCGCTCTTTAGTATATAAGATCTTGTGTGTGCACAATTGGACACAAGCAATTTTCTATGTTTTTAATTTTCTTTAATCAATTTTGATTTTGAAAAAAACCTATACTCGCTCAACCTACGTATCTGCATATGTAATATGATATCGATTTACTACTACTAGTGTTCACCTATCTTTTTCGAGAGAAAAATCATTTCGTGTCTCCAATTAAATCAAACTGAGAATAAACCCACCAGGATTGACCTACTATTTGCTATTGTAGATTGATTTCGCCAAACGGTCAGACTATGAACTAGTGCTGTGGAACAAGGGCAGGAGAAAAAAAAAACAAACGAGCTCAGTCTAGAATAATGATAATAATAATGCTTAAACATGTCTTTCTAGTTGCAAAATTGATCTGTTAAGGCCAGTATCAACCTAAAAAGTTATGAGGTTACGGAATTTTGTTCAATATTACCAAGCGGAATTTTGACAATTGATCTGCTTGGAACCCTTGGAACAAACTGCCACCTTCACTTAGGAAATAATCAAGCGGAACATTTTCCGTAAGTAAAAGTGACAGCTTCCATTGATTGGCGTGGAAACCTCACAATTTCCAATTTTATTTTTCGATTCTCTACTTTTCCGTTTCAGTAAACGGAATTTAGCATGGGTTTTGGGTAGAAAAAGAAATTTCCTTCGAACACGATACCGACCTTTACTGGACACATCGAATAGCGTCGAATGTTTTGTTTCTACTCACCGCCAGGTGCCTCTGCTTTGCGATCAATTTTTTCTCTCTTTCGCCACCAGAGAGAAACGACTGTCAAATTTTTTATATCAACAAGAAGAAAAACATCGAAGAAAACACACAATTTCTGTCACTGCCACTGGTGGTTTTCATCGTAACAGCGAACAAAATCGGAACAAGTACCAAAGTGAAGTTTATTCCGGAACATAATGCTGTTCTCCCGTGCTTTTCTGCTGGGACGAGTGCTGCAACGTGCGGCTAGTTCCCCGGCTACCGTAGCGGCCGTTCGCAACCAAGTCGTACGCCATGGACACGAGTAAGTGCAGTGTTTTTCTCGTCTCGCGGAACATTATGTAATTTTTGGTACTATACGTCTCAAAATTGCTTACTTCCAGTGCATCCTACCGGATGAATGGCCCAAAGCCGGAAATGTTAGCCCGCGTCGGTGCTCAAGCGGCCGGTGGTTTGATGTGGTGGTGGGTGCTGTGGCATTTGTTCCATGAATACGAACACATTACGGTTTGATGGAATTTCCTGCTGAAAGAGTAACATCTGATTAATGATTTGTTTCGATTTTTAGGGAGAATTTCATTACCCGGATCCAACGGAATGGACCAACGCCGAGCTCGGTATTCCCCCAGATGATGAATAGAGCACAGATGAGTTTGATTAGGTGTCACCAATCTTCATAAGTTTAGCCAAACTCTTGGAGACCAGTAGAGCTGATTATGCTGTTAATTCTCTGGTTCGTCAGTTGAAAGTGGTTATTGTAAATAAACCTTCGAAAGGAAATTCGCTTTAAAACTTGGTTTCAGTTTAGTTTAGTGGATTGCTTCTAGTAGCGAATTCAAGTCTGATTGTCATTACTCGCTTCAACAATTTAGTATGCGAAACACGGCTATTTACGACCTCTTGAATATTGTAGGGTAGGTAACGACTTAAGTACCCTGAGACCCTATTCCAAGCACGGGGTGAACGTTAATCTATAACGCGCATTTTCTGCAGTATGGTGCTCCATCTAGTGAAGCATCATACTGCAAAAAATTAGCGTTGTAGGTTAACGTTTACCCCGTGCTTGGAATAGGGTCCCGGTGTGCTTAAACCGTTTCCTACCCTATCTAATTCTGTTTGCAAACAGCACTTCACTTTATAACGATGAGCGTAGATCATCAATTTTTTCACCATTTAGACAGTTGCACGGTATGTGTCAAAATCACTTTTTGAGTTCGGAAACCATTTCTACAAGGCTCTAGAATTTAAACAGTAGAAACTATTTTTTTATTGTCTTTTACCAGCTCGTATATACGAGTTGATTTAAAAAAATATATATAGAAATAGTGTGTGTCTGATGCGACGTTATCTTGAATTCTGTTGCGTAAAAAATGAAAAATACTGTCAAATACCCTGCAACATGGATATTTATGGATTGGGCAAAGCGTATATAGAATGAAATTCATTGTCCGAATCCATTTCGGAAACCATGATAGCACCTTCGGTTTCGGAAAAAGTGGGGAATGCGGTTGAAAAAACAAACCTGCAATATCATTATTTTTGGATCGTGAACCGCGTATAACGACTGGACATAGATGGCTGACGTGATTTTGGAGTCCAAGATAGAGGTTTTTGTTTCTTTGAAAGTTATACTAGATAGCGCTAAGGCGCTAAAATCTTAAGGTACATAATGTAGATATTTTGAGATTTTGAGCATATAGATAAATTGTGTCTCCAGAAATGTTGTTGACAAGTACAAATGCTATCGATTGATGGATGACGGATGAATATATCGGATTTTTGTTTTATTCGGGCTTTGACATTAACAGTTATCAAAGAAATTAAGAACGCTAAGGGCTAACATATTGGCAGGGTTGTTTTTTCTGCTTCCAGTGTATAGTTTACCTAGGGAAGGTCCATTAATTATGACACGCAGTAAGGGGGGAGGGGGGGGGGGGGTTTGGGAAAACGTGACGATCCATACAAAAAACTTTGAAGGTTCATACAAAATGTAATAAAAAGTCAATTTTTGCGTGACGTAATTAATGGACGTTCCCCTATCAGTGGATCATTTCTAAACAAAATAGTCAAAAGGTCGAAAGTTACATTTGTAAACAATGACTTCTAGCGCATTTTACTGGGATCTGCTTGCTCCCACGAACCAAATAGCACCAGAAATAGATACAAGGAGTTATTACCCTCCAGTTGGTAGTGGATGTAGATGTTAGCAACCTGGCATTTCCAGGAAATTCAAGTTTTAAGTCATTGTTTACAAATGTTACTTTCGACCTTTTGACGATTTTCTCTAGATTTCATCTGCTGAACCAATATTAAATTAAATAGACCACTACAAGGTCTCTTTGCAAGAAATTCACCCAAGGCAACAATCAATTTCACGATGAAAATCCCAAGAATATAACACGTTGAAATGATATTAATTTCATTAGCTACATGCGCCTTCATCCCGATGGTTGAAATTTCTGTAGCCAGGTGCAACCACCCACTTCCAGACAGTGGTGCCATTTTGAAAAGTGTGAAATTATACTACTATAGCAGCACTTCAAAATTGAATAACATTTTTATTTTAAACTCAAAATAAGCAAGGTATCTTTCAAATGCTTCACAAAATGTGTCACGTTATTCCAAGGTGTCTTCGAATTTTAAGCTCACGCTTAAAGTAGCTTTTTTGAAAAAGATTAGCCATCAAAATCGATTTAAAAAAAAAATCGAAAACTTTTCAGGGATGGACATTTCCAGTAATAATTTACTATGTACGTTTACAAATTTAATTTTTCGGAACTCCACACATAGCCTACTTTACTAGTGTTGCCACATGTACACATTTAAGAGAAAAAGTGCAGGTTCCGGCCCTGATACCTAATTAATTTTACAAAAGAAGTACAAACTGGCACAGTTTTTTTAACTGCTTAACTGCTGTTCTAAGCATAACTGTCCCATGGTACAAAAATTGTAGTTGAGAAAAAAAAGCGTTTTGAGTTTTGCATCACTATTGTGTAGTGCTGGTAATATTCATGGCACAAGCCACAAATTAATGATTGGCATTTGAAGATATTGTTGAGTTTCGATGTAATCTGCGATATTACAAACAATAAAATTATTTTTGTAGGTAAAATACGAGCTATAATATTCAGTGGGACTGACATGCGTAGAATCTTGCCTTGCCGCTGAGACTTTTATACATATCAGTCGTACTGCGTGATGTATTGATGGATCGTTAGCGAAAGAATTTACGTTTTCAAATAGACATGCCATGTGCATTATTGTTTATGCTCCTACCATGATTCAGACTATTTTTTATCACCAGATCTTCATTAAAAACACAGTTCTATCAAATGCAAATGGTTGCTTATATGGACAATGTAATATCAATGTTTTCATGTCAAAGATTAAGCGTGTAAGATTGCATATAAGCCCCTTATCAAGGCTGAGTGTCGAGTTGTTCCTACAAAGAATGTTGTAAACTTAAATCAATTTTTTTTCTAAGATCTCTTTAGAAAAGTCGTAGTGGGACTTTTATACCTAGAATTTTAACATGGGAAAATCTAACTTGATGCTTGTTTTGATACAAACTCAGAACAAAGTATATAATTTTTTGTTTATATCCAATAGTATAGTTGAAAAACTAAGCATATATCGAAAACAATGGAATTTGACCAAAAGCAACATGGGACAGCTATGCTGTGAACGGCAGTAAATAACATGATTGAATACATGAAATCACTTGAGATGCACAAAACATGAAAGATGACTATAAATGAGAAGAAACATTAGTATTTTACAGTTAGTTCCAACTACCTTTGCTTATCTTGACAGATACGCATATTTCGTCTACAATGTGCAGACTTCTTCAGTGTCGTGTACTAATAACTCGATTAGTACACGACACTGAAGAAGTCTGCACGTTAAGCAAAGGTAGTTGGAATTAAATGGAAAATACTAATGTTTCTTTTCATTTCTAGTTAGGGAACGTCCATTAATTACGTCACGCAAAAAATGACTTTTTATAACCCCCAAGGTGTTAAATCATCGAATTGCGTCAACATAAGCTACGTCTTGAATATTGTTGGTGTACACCAATGTATCACCGTATATGTACATTACAAAATCGAGACAAGACTGGAAGCGGTTGGCCGGAAACTGTCGTATGGACGACTGATAACTTTCCGAATACTCTGATGATTACTATTGCAGACTTGAATGAGTATGTACGTGATTCCGAGGGTGATTCCTAATGTTGACTTCAGACTTGGCGATTTCATTATTGAACAGCTATGAGGGAATCTGTGATCCAAACAAACAAACAGAATTAGACACTGGAGCAGAATTCTCTTCAAAATACTGACAACATGAAATAACTAAAATGAAAAATTGCCTTCTGTACAAACTCCGACAAATTTTCATTTCAGCAACACAAGCAACATTATCGAACACACATAATAATAAAATATTATGTTATTATTACACAACGAGTTCAGCAGAATACGAATGATTCATTTTTGATGTTTTGAAGCGTAATAAATATAAACCATTTATTTTAACTCAATTTCAATACATAGCAATCGAAACATTCAGCAAACAGTAAACATGCTCGTTTGGCTCAGATTTGGACAGTTCTCGCTGCTCGATTAGGCTTTTTGACGTTTAATCCCCTTTTCCTTTCTAGCACTTCAGAGGAATGATGGTTTGTTTTCCTCCAGAAGATGTTCCTTCTTTCTTGCTCTCCTTTGATCTAAATGGCGCTGTAGTGTGCGTGCGTTCAAGGTCACTAAGCAGGGATGCCAGATATTTTTTTCAAATATCTGTGATAAAAATTTGAAATGTCTGGGAATGTCTATAGAAGTCTGTAATTTTTTTTTACAAAATTAGACTTCTTTCAACGAGTAGACGTAATAAGAGAGCGAGTTATGTCATTTTCGCTATATGTGTGATTATGTAAACGTTACTGAATCTTTTTCTTGGATTGTATGGACTTGGATTGTATGTTTCCTCCTGAACTTCAGACAAAATTCCTCATGAACTTCCTGGCAATCACTTCTTATTTTCTTCGAAATTAACATTTAAGAACCCAACCTTACCCTCCAGAAACACTTGGTAAGTTTTATCTTGAACATAGTTACTTTCTAAAATTCTGATAAGTCCCATCCTGAACTACGAGGAAAATTTCCGCAAAACTTTGGGATAGTACTCTCCAAAATTTCTTGGAAAATCTTCTTAAGGGAAGTTCTTTTCTGAACATCCGAGATGTTCTCTTCTGAACCTCAGGGGACTTCGGAAAAATTTGTTCCTGAATTCTGAGAAGTTCCTGCTTGAACTACTAGAATGTTCCCTCTTTACTTCTGAATCGTTTCTTCCTGATTTAATCAAAAGTATCTACCTGAACATCTGGGATTCTCTGAACTTCGAGATGTTCTCATTCTGAAATGCTGGAATGTTCGATTCTAAACTTTAAGGACGCTCTCTAGCACTTCTGGGTAGTTACAACTAAACTTTTGGTCTCTTCGGAACTTCTGGGAAGTCCTCTTATGTACTTCTGAGGAGTTCTTTACTGATTTTTTGGAAAAAAAAACCTTCTTGATCCTACGAGTAGTGCCCGCTACGGTAAGTTTCTTTCTGAAATTCGGGGGAGTTTTTTCTTGAGCTTATTCTTTCTGATTGTTCCCATGCTGAACTGCGAGGTAATTTTTACTGAAACTTTGGGCAAGACGTCTCCAAAATTTCTAGGGAAATTCCCCCAAATTTGTTCTTGAAGTTTCTTCCTGGACTTCTGAACTTTTGGGAAGTTTTCTCCATAACTTTGAGGAAGTTTGTTCCGAAACTGCTCAAATGGGAAATTTGTGCTCAAATTTGAAAGAATTACCCCTGATGCTCCTGGAAAGATTAATTCTGAGCTTTGGAAAATCTGCCTAGCACTTCCCGAGGAATTTTTTTCCTGATATTTTGAGAAATTAAAGGTAGTGCCCTTCCTGGTTAGTTCCCGTCTAAAATTTGAGGAAGTTTTTGTCTGAACTTCTTAGTAGTTCAATCTTGAATTTCTGGGACGAACTCCCAAACCTCTTAAATGTTCCTATTTTCAAAGAAGTCCTCTTCCCTCCATTTCATCCTGAAGCTCTGATAAGTCCTCTCCTGGTTCTTGGGGAAGTTCTGCCCTGAAATTCTGGTAAGTATGATCTTGAGCTTCAGTAATGTTTGGTCCTGAATTTTTGAAGGTTCTTCTTGCTTGGACTGCTTGCTTCCAATACTTCTGAGAAGTTTCTACCTGACCATTGGAGAAGTTTTTTTGTTTTGAGGAAGTCTCTTCCTCGGGAATCATCTTCCCGAAGCTCTGGGAAGTCGTCTTCTAAACTTTCTATGATGTACCCTAAATTGTGGGTTTTTCTATACTTCTTGGAATCTAGACTAATTCAGGGATATATTTCTAAATCCCTAGTAAAAATATACTGAAATGATGCATTTAGTAATACTTTGAAAAATTCAGAGTTTTAAGATTTATTTCAATAGCTCAGAACTTTTACAGTTGTTCTGTTCCCCGAGTGGCAACCGACTGGGCTTTAGAGCAAATACTCAGTAACCTCTTGTTACGGTGACTTTCTCAAATATGATTTGTATTGTTGTGAACCTTGATTTTCGTTGTGACTTAATGGCAAAGGACCAATATTTCCAACGCTTTGACAATAATTTTTCGCATGTGATTGAACACTACCATAAGTAGGGACTCCATGTTACCCTCGGAAAGGGCGTATACGCTACTTATCGGTGGGCCCATTGTGTCTCCAAGTGGCCCACCGCGATATTTAAAAAAAAATCAACAAAGCTTCTTATCGTATCTACAAAACTGTTCAGATCCTTGTACGTTTTAAATCCGAACTTCAGAAGTACCTTTGATTTGAAATTTAAAAAATATTTCAAATGTCTGTAAAAGTCTGCAACATAAATAAAATGTCTGCTACATGTCTGCATCGTTGAAAAAGTCTGCAACAAAAATGAAAAGTCTGCAAATTTACAGACATGTCTGTAAATATGGCATCCCTGTCACTAAGCCTAATTGGCTCAACATGGCCGCTTCCGCATATCTCTGTACTCTGCACGCTTATCCAGTTTTATTCAAATTTGAGTAACTTTAACTCAAAAACGTTCAAAACGGACGCACCCTAAATTGACTATCATTGCAACAACTCAATTTTGAGTAATCCTGAAATTTATTAAGTTTTAAGTCAAACTTACTCATAAAAATATAAACGAAAATTTACGAGAATGAGTATCCCGCATAACGAAAAACAGTTTGCTATACAGTCAAAACTATATTTCGAATGTAAGATATATATCCACATGTTATGTTATTGTTATCGAATAGCTTAATCCCATTTTCACCATACAACCCCTACACTAACACATATTGTTAATGTTTACCATATTGTCATTGAAAGGTTTTTTATTGTCTGCACTCGGTCTGGATTATATGCCAGTATAAATTTTTTTCGTGAAAATTGTAATTTTTTTATGGTAACCTAACTTAATCGCCTATTCAGCATATTGTTATTTGGCCTTTTACTATCTGAAATATTGTTAAAACTACATAGGAGATTGTTAGTTTATAGTTGCCAACTATAAGGGTAAATGTCGTAACAATAACGGAAAAAGTCGTCAACAATAAGGGGAATGGTCCAGAAATGGTTTGTGATTATGCGGGATGTTTTCAGTTCTCCCCCACAAAAGATGCTATAAAATCAAATAAGACTTTTGAAAAAAAAACCAAGAATTTCATTTTATTCAATTTCAATTTCAGGCGTTTTCCACGAACTGGCATTTCCCTCAGTGATGCCTGAATATATTCTGTAATATGTATACATAATTTGTTTTGATAGTGAAGAATTTGGTGGCTTGATTATACAGTTGTAAAATCAAGCGCCAAGGCAACGCAACGGTGATAAAATGCTTGCTTACCATCTTCAACACCAATAAATTCACCCGCGTTGTATAAAAGGCATTTTGCCAATTCTCCTTTTTAGCCAGGTCTCGATACAAACGTCTATCATACAAAAAACTGCTCTTAATTAGAATTTTATTTGAATTTTTTAGAATCATTTTAAAATTTCCGTCCAATACTCCAACATGGGAACTGTCAGATTTCGAAAGAGATTTTTCATTACACGGTTGTTTGCGAAAACCCATTAATGGGTAAAAAAACACCCATTTTCAAATAGCAAACCCGTCTGTCATAAAATGGGGGAATTCTCAATCATGCAATCGGTAAAAAAATACCCATTGGAGGAAACCTCATACAATAAAATAAACGGGTATATTTTTACACATTAATTGGTGAAAAAAAAGTTCCAAAACCTAGCGTATCCGGTGCATCTTCGGTTGAAAGCGCAGCTTGTTTAATTTTTTAATTTTATAAAACCTAACATAATATTTGAAACAATACACTCTCGGAATAAAGCAAATAAGACATATGATAGTTTTTATAAATAAGAATCTAATGCTTCGAAATTATGCTTCCAGATCGTCGATTGTAAAAGCTTGCGTTAAAAACCGCTTTGTGTGCACGGAACATGGAGTAACTTACAAAGAATTTGGCCGCAGAAATATTGATTTTTTAAAAGATTCTTCGTTTCCATAGGCATGAATAAAGACTAGTAAAAGTATTTTATTTCTTATATTTTGTATTTTATCATTAAGTACCGTGAATACCATGAATTTACAATTTACCATACTGCTAAATAATCTACATTCGAAAATGGGTAATATATTACCCATTTTGGAGAAACCTCGATATTTTGCAATGGGTGAATAAATAGCCATTTTGTGACAAAGACTGCTTTTACCCATTAATGGGTAAATCAATTTTACCCATTCAATGGGGAGAGGCACTTCTAGCGAAAATGGGTGTTTTTTCACCCATTAATGGGTTCTGGCAAACGACTGTGTGTATAGTATATATATGAAGCATACACAGAGAGAAATCTTGATAGTCAAATTTACCATTATTGGAGTTAAGATGACCTATTACAGTCTAGTGATCTAGAACTCAACATATCGATCATGGGTAAAACGACTCATTAAAAATAGTTGATCCAACATTTGCCTTAATGTCAGAATGATGTCCTTAGTTACCATGATCATAGTTGAAGAATGCTAGTCGAACATGGTGAATTCAGACCATTTTCATGGATATTGTAACATCAGTTGATGATGCGATGGTCATCTCTGACCCACGATTTAAATTGTCGGTACAACGATAGAATTTTTCTCAGAGTAGTGTTTAGTGTTTAGTCATATATGAAGCATAGTGTTTAGTGGCGTTTTAGTGGCGAGTAGCAAATTGGGAAAGGCTTTTGCTCCATTTTTTGAACTTCCTTGCAGCGCTTGCAGAAAATAATAACTTGTTTGCAATATGTGATACCCAGCTATTCACCACTAGATGGACAAAAATATCGATACAGTAGAGCAGCGCAGCACACGACCAGTGGAAAACAGCCAGTAAAATAAAAATTAATCATGGTCGCGGAAATTTGGGCTTGTGTTTGTCGTTCCAATTGTTTGGAAATTTGTCAAATTGTTTTGTCAATAATAGCAAATAATTCAGAGTGTCACTGACAAAATGTAAAATGAAAAATGTAGCTATTTTCCAACCCCATTTTCAGCAACAACTCTTCCATATGTTAGTTCCGATTCTCAATATTGCAGTCTGCTGTCATGATCTCTTGGATTAAGGTAAGACTTCCCACTCCATGCCACGAAAAACAACCCCATACCATAATATTTCCTTCGCCGTGTTTCATGGTTGTTTGAAGATTTTTAACCAGCAGCAAGAATGGCTCCTCTATACATGCGGCGACGAATTGTGCGATCGGAAATCGGTAGTGTAGTATAGAGAGTATGTTGAGATGCTTTGTAGGATTATAATAGTCTTAAAATCCTACAAAGCATCTCAACATACTCTCTATACTACAGGTAGGTCAGGTTTTTCATTTAGTGTTTGGATGGTGACGGACGGTTTCTTATTAATTTCACGGATGACTATTGCGTGCGCACCGTGGTAAGTTTTACGTTTAATTCCCCTGTCAGGTCGATCTGCAACACTTCCAAGCTTTTGATAGTTCAAGATAATCTTTTGAACTGCACCGCGACTCTTTTTATATTTTTTGGCTACTTTGCGCTGAGATTCGTTGCTGCACAGAAAAGCAGAAGAGCATGTACAATTGTATTTCTTTCCTCGCGAAGCAGCAACTAGCATAAAACAGTTGTAATATAGAAAAGCTTTTGTATACAAATTAGCGCCAAGGAATCGAATGTCCCAGAACTTTCCACGTTTTATAAGACTAGTTTGTAAGTTTTGTAATGCTCCATTTATGTGCATGATATTGAACAGAAATTCACACGAGCTGTGTACTGCAGTCCCGTATGATGAGATTACGGATTTCCAATGACACTTTTCAAAAATGAGTCTACGTGGTTTAAGAACGGACCCTTATGTAAAAATCGTCCGGTCATACCATAGGTGGATTAGTTTGGGTTTTCAATTGTGTGGAATGAACATAATTGGCATGCACAGATAGAAAGAAACGTATAATTTTCTGCAATATCTAATACATATAAAGGGCATGCTAGATTTGGCAGAAAATAATGGAATATTTCATGTAAATCTAATGCTGATTTAACGCCTGAATCGAGTCTATTGTATTAAAGATTGCAAACAATTTCGTTGTTGACGCCTCATTTGGCTTGAAATTAAACGAGCGGGAAATATACGCGACTGCTAAAATTCATTTTTATTTTCTGTGTAGTTCAGAAGGGGAACTCTTCCCTCTACCTGGTTTTAGCCATATTTTCTCTGATATAATTGAAATCATTTTAAAAATGGAACCTTTCCCGAATTAAAAAGTTTGCGAACGCGTGCGTCGTGAAGCATGACACAAAATTAAAGATGGTGAGACGAACGAGCAGGTGAAAAGGTCGTTTAACTTAGCGTAAAATTCCTCACTCTGCATAAAACATAAGAAGCTTGATTTTCTAAAGAATGCAAGGGCGCTTCTCGCCTCTCTAGGTACAGACGACGTCGTGCGGTTGGTGGCAATGAAAAATGTATGAAATGAGTGCATATGTTTGCACATTCATATGCATAACGTTACTGTTGTGCATTCGAAACTGGGAAGGTGTGTACTTCTTGGCACTTTCAATATTCTGCCAGTAGTCAGTGCCTCTTTCTCCGGTGGCAGCGAACCAGCAAATCGTCCGCAGCCGTTTCAAACCCCGGTACACCAACAACCTCGACGTCGAAACCTATCTGAAGGATCTCGCAGCCTTCTATCGTGTTCATGCATAAATGCGTCATAGCTCCTGTGCACATGTTGAATATCGAATAAATTATTACACGCTGTTCTTCTTATAACACTTATGCAGAGTCGCTCAATCATGGAGCATGGAAGTTTCATCGCCACTTTAATGGCGATGGTGGAATGAACGTTTCACTGCTCTGCAGCCACTGATGGGGAGCAACAATTGGCAAATCAATTTTGAAAGAATTATGTTTTGTATGATATAAGGTTATGTATTGTGTATGGAATTATGGATTTTTATGTTTCGTAAAAAATCGTTGGTCTATGAAAGTTAAGACTTCTATGGTTTTTTGGGATACGACCGAAAACTCCGTTGCGAATATTTGATATGAATGTGTTGGCGGTGCAATATTTGAAGACTGTTAATAGAATTGGCTTTTGTAGACACCCTTGTTTTATGTACAGGACGGTTATTTGTATTGATGCAAACAAAATAAAGTAACCTACATAGATATAAGGAAACATTAAATTTTCTGCGATATCTAATGCACATAAAGGGAGTGCTAGATTTTCCAGAAACTAATGGGATGTTTCATGTAAATTGAAGCCAGATAACTCCTGAATCTAGCCTTTTGTATGAAAGATTGCAAACATTGTTGTATGGCGATTGACAGATTGCAAACAAGTTCGTTGTTTACACCTCTTTTGGCGTGGAATTAAACGAAGGGAAATTTTACGCGCTTGTTAGAATTGATTATTTTTTTTCTGTGTATATAAAACATAGTTCTTTGGTATAGATTATTGACTGAGAAATTTGATTAAAAAACAAAAACCAACAAAGTTCTAATGAAACATATGGAAAACAATCAAACAACCAGATAAGCAACAAAACAGAATAAAACCGGTGGCACCAAAAATCATTCGGCATTTAAAACAAAAGCATATCCTGTGACTCGAGATCGTTCGACAAAATCCTCAAAACAGAACTGATTGAGATCTAGTAAAGCTGCTCCAGTTCAAACAACAACTCTCATAAAACAACGCAAACAAAGCACGTGAAGATTTTCTCATCATCAATTCAGAACCCCCTTAGATTGCACATTTTCAATTACAATTACATTTTTACAGTTTCTTTAATGCTCTGGCATCTTGATGGAAAAAAAAACAAGGCGGTTGATATCGTCGTCGTTCGTGTATATCTTCCAAATATAACAACACGGTGCTTTCTTTTCTTTTTTGCGTGGTGGAGGTGGCATTGGAAGGAAGGACGGAAGGACGGAAGGAAGGGGTGTACTGTAAAGATGGAGCAACATGTCGTCATGCTGGCGCTTGGTAGTCTGATGGTGATAACAGCTCTACATAGGTTTTATGTTATCCAGCAATGCTGACGGGTGTCTGTAATCTGAAACTGTTTACGTTTACTTTAAAGTGATCACATGCAAGACACAGCTTGTAGAATTTCTTTCCCCTCCAACCACTGATGAATTTCGGAGACTCGTGATGTGTGGCTGTCCATCAGTAGCAGACTATTGAACGGATCGAAACCCATTATAATATAATCTGCGAAACGAGGTGGTGATAAAGCCATTATAGTATTGGCTAACCATAAATGTTTTTTACGTATACTACGTATAGAAAAAAAAAAATTTAACAAGCGCGTAAAATTTCCTCTCTTTTAATTCCAAGCCAAAGGAAGCGTAAACAACGAACTTGTTTGCAATCTTTCATGTGCCATACAACAATGTTTGCAATATTTCAAACAACAGGCTAAAGTCAGGCGTAAATCTGGTTGAAATTTACATGAAGCATCCCATTATTTTCTGCCAAATCTAGCATTCCTTTTATGTGCATAAGATAATGCAGAAAATTAAATGTTTATTTTTATCTATGTAGAAAGTCAATTAAAAATCTAAAAATAAACGACAGTCACGAAATGTCGTTAACAAATGCTCGATGGATTTTGCGTTTACATCAAGTGGTTGGAAATTTTCCCGCGTATCAATTTAACTATTAAACAATAGAAGTTAACCAATTCAATTTTAATTCAAATGCGGACCATTTCAAATTCGTCCTTTTCGGGACGACCAATTTAATCTTGAGATCCGTATGATTTGAATTTATCTAACATTAAGCTTTCCAAGTTCTTACCAATTGGCAGACAGCGGTGGCTAAAACAATTTCAGTTTTCTCTTCGTTGCAAACCTTGTGCATAATGTGCAATTTTCTGATGGCTGCCGTCACGAAAAATTGAAACACCGGATGCTAATAATTCGATCGTTTCTTGATTGATATAATTTCTGAGTTTTTTGCCCTCACCAACTGGAGGTTTTTTCGATTGCCATTTTATGTACTGAAGTAATTAAAATTTTACAAATACGTAAATATTCATCATTCAGTGTTGAAAATTTTCAAAAGTATCAAGGAATTATCTATCGCGGATGGGTTTAACTCTTATTGGTCCGATCTGCGAAAGAGTGAGAGGAGGAAGATGTATAGTGTGGGGCACATTTTACAGTCGTGGAAATCTGGCATTGGCGTTCACTTCTAGCAAAATGAAAAGATTACAGAAACGTTCTCCAGACGGAACTTCTCCCATTCAAATGGCGTTACTTTCGGGTTGACTTGATTTCCCGACAAGATAATGCATCCATCCACAAAAGTGCTTGTAGCTGGCTTAAGTCGGCTAGCCAAAATTGGTCTACTAGAATGTTCTGGGAATTGGAGGTTTTAAAACAAATGCCTTAAGCGCTACTTCAACAGAGAGTTTTGGGTACCCGGCAACTCAAACCTTGGGGTGAGTTCAAATGAAACAAAAATGCACGGAATGAACTAGTAGACGTAAAGATCTCGAATTTCCAGAAGGAACTAACTGAAACCGTATAAAAAACTAATCAAGAGATTTTTTTTCACCGAAACTAAAACACAGGATGCCTTTTCTCATAACAGGTCAAGTGCGTTCTGAATACCTCGATCTTACATGCTTCAAGAGAAGAGTGAGGCCTGAGATTCCCTAGTAGCCCAACTTAGAGTACAACTATCAATAAAAATCTACAAGAAACACGACGAAACATGAGAAACCTCTTGAGTTCAGTAAACCTATATGATGGGAACTTTCTAACCTAACAATTTATGACTGGAACTAACAACAGTTTTGAGCAACATTTGAAAAACACAATAATTGACTTTCAAAACAAAACATATTTATCCACAACATCCGTCGGGGCACCGGAGCACCAACAAACCGACATGAATGACTATATAAAATATCGTAATATTTGTGTTCAAATCATATTACTGACATATATCTTCGTGTTCGCTGAAAACGTTTATTGACGAACACGCTTGGGAAATTAATAAGAAGGTTCATGTCCGAGCAATTCTCGACACATTTACAGGGGATGATCGTGAATCGGCCCATAAACAACCGAGATATGGCTATTTCCGTAAAATGTAGTTTTTTACCCAATTGCCTGACACTTCTTATGTTGAAAAACTCCTTTTTAATTTATCTGTAACTCTGCGTACCCTTAACCAAATTAGATGCAACTTTTTCCATACGATCACAAATTTATCCTAGTTTTTGGAATAGTAGCGGACATTTCGTTATTTTCTGTAGTTCCGGATTCATTATCGAGAATCGTGAAGGAAGTACCCTACCAGTGTAATGGCCAGAGTTAGAACTGTATCAAACCTGGCTTGCGACATATCAAACTTCATGATTTTACAAAACAATACCGCTGGTGGTCAACCTGAAAGTATTCTTTCACATTGGCCACACCTGGTGACGTTCCGGATTCCGGGTTCCCCCGGGGAATTGGCGAGATATAGAACGATTCCAAACTATGGATTGCGACACATCAAACTTCATGATATTACAAAACAATACCTAAACTAAAAATAACTCAAAATTAATAACTCAAAATTAATTGAAAAATAAATCAAAATTATTGAAAAATAACTCAAAATTAATTGAAAAATAACTCAAAATTAATTTGGCGTACGGAACCATCGGCCTGGCGGAATAGAACTCAAATTGGGTATTATTTTTTATCCGTGTACATGTTTGCATAGAAGAAGACAAAAGGTGACAGGATTGAGTGCTTGCGCATGGGACAAATCAAGGTTAAGTGCTGAAGTGTGCCATTAGAAGCTTACGGAATTTCAACGGGGCCGTATAGTCGGTGCTCGAGAAGCCGGTGCTTCGATCGCTGAAACATGCAAACTGGTTGGTGTTGCCAGGGCCACAGTTTGCCGGATAATGTCGGAATATAAAAAACATGGAAAAACATCGCCTAATAAAAGTAGCTGTGGACGGAAGCAGAAGATGGATGACCGGCAGCAACGTTCGTTGAAGCGCATAGTCAAAGCAGATAGACGCATTAGTGCTGTTAAAGAAACTGCTGCTTTGAACAATGCGTTTCAAGAACCAGTTTCTACATCAACTGTCCGAAGGGAGCTGCACGACATGAATCTTTACGCTCGTGCGGCCATTTCTAAACCGCTAATAAATCCGCAAAACGCGGTAAACAGGAAGCGCTGGTGCAAGGATCATAAGGAATGGACGCCAGATCAATGGAACCAAGTTGTGTGGTCGGACAAATCATCTTTTATCTTGTTTCCAACTACAGGTCGAGTGTACGTATGGCGTACTCCTGGAGAAGCCTACAACCCTGGCTGCCTTCTGCCAACCGTTAAACATGGCGAGGGGTCAGTTATGGTAGGGGGTGCAATATCGTGGCATTCTCTTGGGCCTTTAGTTGCTATGAAGGGAAAAATAAAGGCCAAAGATTATCAAGAAATATTGGATGACCAGGTATTTTTTAGAAAACCTTCACAATATACTTTAAATAACACAATTGCCCAACAGGTGCTGCCAATGATGAAGACCATCTTTCCTGATGGCAGAGTAATCTTCCAAGATGACAACGCTCCAATCCATACTGCTCAAATCATAAAGGCGTGGTACGAAGAGCATGACACAGACTTTCATCACCTTGATTGGCCAGCACAGTCACCAGACCTCAACATTATCGAGCCACTTTGGTCTACATTAAAAGCACGCGTGAGAAGTGTATTTCCACCACCATCGTCTCTAAAAGCGTTAGAGAAGGTTTTGATCGATGAGTGGTATAAAATACCTATCGAAACAATCCGAAAATTGTACGATTCCATCCCTAGGCGTATCCTAACCGTTTTGAATGCGAATGGTGGACCCACGCCTTATTAAACGCGATTTTCCTTTGAAACGATCTATCTAATCAACATAACTGAATGATTGTTAGCATATCCGAACTTTTATATATTTTCGAAACTATGTTTTAATAATTTGCCATTGAATCCTGATGCCCACAATAGAAACCTCAGATTCGCCACCAGTGGTATTGGTTTGTAAAATCATGAAGTTTGCTGTGTTGCTAGCCAGGTTGGACATCGTTCTAAATCCAGCCACTTTCCTGAGGGAACCCGGATCCCGGAGCGTCACCAGGTCTGACCAATGTGACCGAAAACTCTCAGGTTGAGCACCAGTAATCTTGATTTGTAAAATCATGAAGTTTGATGTGTCGCAATCCATAGTTTGGAATCGTTCTATATCTCGCCAATTCCCCGGGGGAACCCGGAATCCGCAACGTCACCAGGTGTGGCCAATGTGACCGCATACGCTCAGGTTGACTACCAGTGGTATTGGTTTGTAAAATCATGAAGTTTGATATGTCGCAAGCCAGGTTTGACATCATTCGAAATCTGGCCACTTCCCTGGGAACCGGAATCCGGAACGTCACCAGGTGTGGCCAATGTGAAAGAATACTCTCAGGTTGACTACCAGTGGTATTGGTTTGTAAAATCATGAAGTTTGATATGTCGCAAGCCAGGTTTGATACAGTTCTAACTCTGGCCATTACACTGGTAGGGTACTTCCTTCACGATTCCCGATAATGAATCCGGAACTACGGAAAATAACGAAATGTCCGCTACTTTTCCAAAAACAAGGATAAATTTGTAATTGTATGGAAAAAATTGCATCTAATTTGGTTAAGGGTACGCAGAGTTACAGATAAATTGAAAAGGAGTTTTTCAACATAAGAAGTGTCAGGCAATTGGGTAAAAAACTACATTTTACGAAAATAGCCATATCTCGGTTGTTTATGGGCCGATTCACGATCTTTAACCACTGACAGACTTGTTATGAATTATTATTTCTGAGAAAAATATAATATTTCCGATTTTCAAGTAAAATAAAAAATAACGAGCTGCAGAAAATTAGCACATTTGACATAACCTCAAAGTATCCGTGCTATCTCCGGTGCCCGAACGTCAAATCAAATTTTGAATAAACATGCTGAAACCAAAATTAATTTCCCGTCGAACGCTTCTAGTTTCATCAAAAACGGTTTATTATTCATCGAACTGTATCACTTTGAATCTGGACAAAATTTTGCTAGTCTTCTCCTTTTTGATCATCCCCTGTAACTCCCTGTACCTGGGAAAGGCGACAGATTACTTCATTAGGGACGTGACCAAGAAAGTCATCTCTTCTGTCTGGTTTGTCCAGCAGACAACGACGCAGCTAAGGAAGGTTAACATAATACGGCGGCTGGTGTGTTTATCCGTTTATCCCCGAGTCGTCGGTGCAGCCTAAATCCTTCGTAATTGACGATGAGACATGCAAAGCAGACGCCTTGCAGATCCCAAACCTGAAGTTTTTCGTCGGCAATTCCACCATGGATGTTTCGAAGAAGTTTCGTAACAAGAAGGTCGACAAATTTGCCAAAAAGTACTTGGTCTGGCATGCAATCTGTGGGTGCGGCAAATACAACGACCGGCACCATCAACGGCCAAATGTATAAAGAAGAATGCCTCCAGAAGCACCTGCTGACCTTCCTTCGGTCCACGAAGGTGACACTCTGTTTTGGCCGGATAGAGGGGTTTGAAGCCAACGATGTTGTTTTTTTTGTGCCCAAGGAAGCAAATCCGTCAAACTCGCCAGAACTCGCCCCAATAGAAATTTTCTGGGCGATTATAAAGGGCCATCTCCGGAAACAGGGGAGACCTTCAAAAGTGCCAAGGATTTGAAGAAAGAGTGAATGAATGTGTGTGAGAAAGATGGCGCAATTATTGCACAGGACTTGATGGGCAGCGTTAAGTCCAAGAGGCGGGCATTTAGCATTGGAGAGGAGGTTGAATAACCCAACTTTGCAAGATCATAGCTTATATGTGTTTATTTATTCCCTGAGAGTTTCAAAAATATACGACTTAAATTGAATTTTTGGTGATTTTTTTATTTGAATATGGAACAATAAAACTGATGAATTGTACAAGTATGAAATAAATAAATAAATACATATAAATGAAATTTTAAATTGATTTGGAACTTTTTTATGAATTGAAACAAATAAAAAGCTGAATACCAACAACATATTTTGATGATTCAAAGCAGAGTGATTTTTTTGCGTGTGCCTTTTAATGTGCCACTTTGGGTACCTTTTAATGGGTTTAACTTACTAAAGTAATTTCCTAAGAAAGTTGCAAGTATTTTAAATACTGCTCAACTGTTACAACACCGAGCTTGTGCTATTACAGAGTGTCTCACAATAGCTGTCACTAAAACAAAATCGGATTACAGCAAAACAAATCAACCAAATCATAGCATTTATTTTTCATTTGAAAGATACATGGTATAGAAATAAACCATAACAATTCAATTTGAATCTCTCACCCTTTTCCTTGATAACTTCGCGCTTTGTAAACCCATTGCAGCTGGCACGCACGATTCCCTGATGAATTTTACCCCAAATATTAATCAAATGTTTCTTGACTCGATCTAAAGCAAGTCCTTTCGTAGGGCCTATATGTTGAAGCATAGAACCCAAAGTAGTCAAGTGGGCTGATATCCGGTCAAGATGCAGGTCATTCTTCGCTTATGGTGAAATCGGCAAATTTTCCGCGCACCACGCTTGTGTCTTCTTTGCCTTGTGAGCTGGAGCTGATTCCTGATGGAAACAATATGTTCTCAAAGCCTGCTCGATTCAGTGTTGATTTTTACATTAGGTTCTATGAAAAGAAGAGGAAATTTTCCTTTTCATGAAACGGCGCCCCATACCATGATTTTCGATACATTCTGATAGTGTTCTATCTCTTAGAATATTGACAAGACTTTTGCCATACTCACGATCATTTTGTTCATTATGACTATCTTGAAGGAGGAAATATCATCCGAAAATAAAATTTCGCAGTAAGAAAGTTTCACGATTCGTTAAACAGTTTTGCTATTTCTTCCCATCCGTATTGATCGGTGGGTACCTGCAATCACAGTTAAAAAATGGGTTTAACTGTTGGTTCTAGCTTGATTCTACAGGTGAAAACCCGCCTAAAGTATGGGCAGTAAAGGGTGTATTCTATAAAAATGGCACACACATATATACTCATCAAAATTAAACTGATTATCAGATTTTCTTGAAATTTTCAGGGAATGAAGAACTACTAATGAGTTTTGATTTACAACATTTGTTTTATTCAATTTCGTCTCCCATCTCGAATGCCCGCACCTTCCTTTTCACTCCACCCATCAAATTTTGTACAACCGATTTTCCCAGTGTTTTTGTTGTTTTTACCCAAATTTTCTTCAATTCTAGCTCTGTTTTTATAGTTTTGGGATGTTTGCGAAGTTCCGTTTTCATAATTGCCCAGCATTTTTCAATTGGACGAAGTTCCGGTGAATTTGGTGGGTTCATATCCTTTGGCACAAAATTGACTCCGTTGGCTCGGTACCACTCCAATACGTTTCGAGCGTAGTGGCAGGATGCTAGATCAGGCCAAAACAGAGTTGATCCTTTGTGCTTCTTAATGAATGGCAAGAGACGCTTCTTAAGGCACTCTTCCGTGTAAATCACACCATTTATTGTTCCGGAAGTGATGGATGGGGCACTTATTTCACCACATCCGCAAACCGCCTGCCAGATTAGAAACTTCTTTGCAAATTTCGATAGTTTCTTCTTTCGAACATCCTCCGGAACATCGAACTTCGACACGGCAACGAAATATTCTTGCCCAGGAAGTTGACGGAAGTCGGCCTTGACGTATGTTTCGTCATCCATCACGATGCAACCGGATTTGGTGAGCAGCTTCGTGTAAAGTTTCCGGGCGCGGGTTTTCGCAGTGATGTTTTGTTTTTCATTCTGGTTTGGGGCTTTTTGCACTTTGTAAACATGTAACCCAGCACGCTTCATGGTTTTCTGCACAAAACTGACTGACAACTTAGACTTTTTAGCGACATCTCGAATTGACATGTTTGGACGGTTCTTGAATTGTTGTACGACTTTCCTGGCCATTTTACTGTCCATTGGACCACTTTTACGACCACTCCTTCTTCTTTGGACACTCAGACGCTGAAGGTTCTTA
>JASCZW010011316.1:0-32481 GCA_034211315.2 Aedes japonicus | reverse complement strand
TCCTCCGACGATTTATCAATTTATGTTTCTAACTTACACTTTTTTTAAACACTATGTTTAAAAACACTTTTTTGAGCGTATTAGTAGAACGATTGTGATTGAGAAACTAGGAGAATTTGAAATTAACTCTTCATTTGATCATGTCGCGTACAACACGATAGGACAGCATTGCACTCAGTGGTCGAATGCCAACACAATTGTTATACACCCTACACAGCACCAGTACACTCCATTAGTATCGCCTCAATAGGCATAGAATACCACCATGCGACCACTTTTGATCGCATAGCGGCTGGATATAAAAGCAACACGCACTACCGGTCACGTTATTCCAGTTCAAACCAAACTATTGTCAACAACAGAAGTCCGAAATATAGTTTAAAAAGCCAACGCGACGCAGTGATGATTTCAATTTCTCCCTCCGATCGAAGCCACTACAATCAGCCTTTTTCAAGGCTAGAGTTGAAGAAGTTTCTCCACCGTAAAACCGGAACCAGTGACCTACCCCAAATCATTCCGCCCGCTGCCGCCGTGGCGTGAGAGCGGCCGAAGAGGATTCCCGTAAGCGTGGACAGATCACTCTAAAAATAAAAATAAAACATTGAAACAGTTTTTTCAAATTGCTAGTGTGCCAGTCTCTTTGAATTCTACCACGAGCGTCGTAGAATTTACAGGAATTTGCTCGCGTTTGCTAGCAAAAAATTTGAAAAGTGTATCAATGTTTTATTTCTTATTTTTTGAAAAGTGATCAAATGTAGTGTTAGTTTTAAATTCTTCTAATTTCCCCATCACAATTTATCGACGCGCTAGTTTTGTGATGTTTGTATTTGTTATTAACTGTTTTCAAACATGATTTCGAACAGAAACCAATCTATTTACTTTTCAATCCCTTGATTTCGGGTAGGATAAATAACGGACATTAAGATAGACATTGGAGCAATTACCTTATTATTTCGTAAGTTAAAAGCTTGTTCTGACAAAAAAGAATTTCTCACAATAAACTAAATTTTATACAAAAAAAAAAAACTGGAGAATGACAACACTTCCATTGCCCACTAGATCCACCTGATTTGCTAGGCATTTTCGATGAACCAATCACTAAAAGCAAACGATCTTAGATTTGCTAAACCGCCCATTTCTAGTTGTACGCGATCGACTGAAGGGTTTTCGTTCGCAATTTCGCGCAAGAGAGTATATAAATTAAATGTAATAAAGAAGAAAATCAATACACCTCTGCTGAATTGGCACCGTTTAGCCTGCTACTGGAAGGTCTCGCAAATCGAGCACAAAATGTTATTGCATTCACACGCCAACTTCCCACACAGCGACGACGCATTGAGACACAACCTGTGTGTGATCTCTCACGTCGGGAAAGTACGATCTGACGCTGGATGGCAAGACAAAGAACTGCCAACATCATTTGTAGAAATCGTCGTAATATCGTAGGAGTACTAGATGGAAAATTATAAAATAAGAAAAAGATTGCAGTATCTGATAATAGTGATTTCTTTATAAAGTTATTATTTCCATAAATAAAGCACGAAGGATCGTGTGATTTGACATTTCATTCAATTCATTATTCACTTCAGCGGTTGTTTATTTTTGACTAAATTTTTACTACAAAGTACAAAAACAACATGAAAGCTTTCATTCCATAATGCTGAAACATGCAAGCGTCCTTCAGAACACAAGATTGAGTTGAAAAAGACGAGAAAAAATCAACTCTCTTTGCCGAGTTTCGTATGTTCGGATTCGAAATCGATTTTTCCAATGATGAATATATGATATATACCAATATATAGTTGCGTCCACTAATAGATCATTGAACGACGACGCAATCAACAAAATTTTGGCACTTCAGGCAGCATTATCGAGCGTTGTACTCAAACTTATCCTAAAATTTCAGTGACGTATCTTAGCTGAAATAAAAACATGTACTGATCTACTGTAAAAAAAATCATTTCGGTTATAAAAGCCGATTTATCGATCAATTTAAAGTGTCACAATAATTTTCGCCTCTCCCTTTATTTACCTGGACTTTTTTTTGTGGTGTTTAAGACCGGATTAAATACACATACGGTAAATTCGTATGGCCAGCTAACGAATTATCTTTAAGAAAAATACAAATTCTTGGAACACAACCTGAACCAGAAACGCAAATCGATTTTACATGCTAATATCTTGTTATCAACTGAACTGAGGAGCAGCCCTAAAAACACTTTTGAGCACGTCGTATGCTCTATGTGTGCGCAAAGAAACAAGAGTAACTACGCTCTTACAAATAATGAAAATAACATGAGATTTATAATTCGTGTCATGAAAATTAGTAAATGACTGAATTTTATGTTGCAAATCCAAAAAATGTGGTTGTCACTAAAAAGTTAACACAATAAGATAGAATGTCTTGAGATTCTAAACCCAAATCAATAGTTGAAGGATACACGGAATCAAATCGATTTCTGTTTTAATGAATTAGAAATCATGAAACGAACACTTATCTTATTTTATAAAGTCATGAATTATGCATGGTTTCATAATTGAAATGACAGATGCGAGTCATGAACTTAGAAAGCGTTGTTTTGCTTCTAATTTTAAGTTATTCAACGAGCTTCATTAATCAAGGATTGACCATGAGCTACCACAGCACTTCACACCAACAGTGGGCTCGAGTCCTGACGGTGGATTTAATTATTTGTTTACACCTAGAGTCGATAAAGTAGATATGTCAGATTCTTGAATAATGTTTTCAGTATCAGATCATGGTTTATCCGATTAATTTATTATTTCATTCTAGCGGACAAATAGTTCATGATGTTATGAATATTGTTCATGGTGTATATTCATAACACGAAAACACAACATATTCATGAAATCATGATGCAAGCATTTCAGATAATTTAGAACTAGTTTCAAATCTTTCCGGAACAATTATGGAAGTGACTCAGAACTACTTTAAAGCATTCCAGATCAATTCTACAAGCATTCCAAAGCAACTGTTGAAGCATCCCGGAATAATTTTGGTCGCAGTACAGAAAAACCATAGAAACATCTCAGAGAAATCCTTGAATAGATCTGAAAGTATCTCAAACACTCTGAAAGTATCCTTAACCAATTCCTTAAACGATTCAAAATTTCTCTGCAATAATCTTAGAACTATTCAGGAAGCATCCCAGAACTACATTGCCCAAGTAGCACGCTACGATCATAATTAGTTGTAGTAACTTGATGATGAATTAGCAAATCATATTTATGTTATCTCATCCGAATGGTAACAAGTGTGCTACTACGGGCATATTCCTGTTATGACGTTCCAATCAATTTTAGGTTTTTGAAGCATTAAGAACTAGAATTCTTCCACAGTAACTTTGTAAATATTTTGGAATAATCCTGGTATCACTTCAGAACCATTCTGGAAGCATCCTATTATTATAATTTTGAGAGCACCGCAGAATAATTGTTTAAGATTGTTGGAGCAATTGTTGGAGCACCCAAGAGCTGGAAGCAACTAAAACTATTCGAAAAAATCTGAAGACATCCCAGAACTACGCCGCGAGCTTCCCAGAACTACAGACAAAGCATCTCAGAGTTCTAGAACAGATCTGAAAGCATCAAATAGTTATTAATAGTAGATGCTTCTCAAATCAACTATGAGTTCTGGATGCATATTAGAGCTACTCTAGAATCTTCCTGAAGACTCCTGAAATCTTGGAATTACTTCAGAATTTTTGTAGAAGCATTCCAAAACTACATTGGAAGCATCGTAAATCAATTATGGATGCACTTCAGAATTGAAGACAACCATCTTAGAACCAATATTATCAAAAAGATCCAGAATATTTCTGTAATAATCAAAGAACTACTCTGGATGCATCCTAGAGCTACAGGTATATTCATGTAATGACTCACAAATCAATTTTATAATAACTCCGCAAGCATGTCAGCAGAATTATTGAAACACGCTAGACCAATTTTTAGCCGAGAGCCTGGAAGCATCTAAGAACTATTTCAGAATCATCACAAGGCCTGAAATCCTGGAAAAAAAATTTGGAAGAATTCTGGATCGACACTGGGAACATCGCAGAATTACAGTCAAAGCATCTCAGAACAGCATTGGAAGCATTCTAGAACTATATTGAAATCATCCCAGAACGACACTGGAGGCATACCAGATCAAAATAAAGACTAATCAATCAATCATACCAGATGAATTGCAGTTCAGAACTGGAAGCATCTTGAACAACATTTTTAGATTAACTCTGTATTCATCCCAGATCAATCATGAAAACATCCACTAACTGGATGAATCTTAGTTCTACTCTGCAAACATATTTGTCCTAAAATTCTGGAATTACTCGAGAAAAGTTTTAGAAGCATTCCAGAAATACATCGGAAACCTCGAAAATCAACTAGAAAATGAGAAGAAAGATTAGTAATTTCTTCTCAATTCTATGTTGTATACTAATAGTCGAGTATTAGTACACGACACTGAGTCTGCGCAGCATTGTAGACGCAATAAGCGTTTCTGTCATGAAGGTTGTTGGAATTAAAAGGAAATTACTAATCTTTCTTCTCATGCAGGTATTCGAATAAATAGCTCACACTTTCCAAATCAATTATGGATGTACGAAAGAACTGGAAGCACCCCAGAATAATTCTGGAAGCGCTTGACTGAAAGCACTATTCTCAAAATTATTTAGAATTTTCTGGAGTAATCCTAGAATTATTTTATAAGCATTCCAGAACACGTCATGGATCTGAATCTGCGCTACTAAAGTCTGCTTCTCAACAGCAGAAACACCGTGACAAATACCTGGAGCCTACATCATAAATAAATTTAAGCAATAAGTTAATGTTACTTATTAGCGAAATTTACTTTTAGCTAAATTTTCTAAAACAGAATAAGCAATAAAAACACCAAGGTTAATGTACGTAGTATTTATTACATATCACATATCGGGGAAAGGGAGGGACCATCAGGGCACCCAAGTAAAATGATTTGGATACGGATCATGGGACTGCTTCCTCCCTATTGTTACATTTCGTGAAACGGGGGTGGGCTCTTCGACCCCAACTATTGGGTTTATTATGTTAATCGAGGGCTGGATTCTAGTGCTGTCCACTTGCTTTTGATAATAGATTCTGTTCCTCATATTCGTGGGTTTCGCGTAAGTCCCTGTACTAACGGGCCCGCAAAGCGTTTTTGGCCCTCCATACAGGAGCTTGATTGATCCTGATCAAATCGTTTTTCAGATTATTCAACTGTTTTGATATATTACCTTGCTACAATAGATGGTCATCATGATCATCACCATCATCATCATGATTATCATTTAAAATGCTGTGAACGGTTTTGACATTTCATAAGCAGTGATCACAATGACGACGAATGAGAAACAACGGGCACGAATAGATTTTTTGCAGCCGTAATGAAAAGCCTGACCTACGTGAACTCGTTGGATTTGCTCAAATTCACAAATATGGATTTGCAAACATTTTCCGAACATTTGATAATGGAATGAAATTGACGAAGTGACAAAAATATCAAGCGTGCAAATCGTGTTATGGACAGGATGGTGAAGAAGATCCTAGAGCGGAACTCAAATCATTCTATTAAAACTGCAGCTCGGAAAAAAGGAACTTCGATAGGATTCGTCGTACAGTGTCAAAAAACAAATTACATGAATGATACTTAAATTAATTTTACTTGTTTCTTTTTAGTCCCTGAACATTTGGTGATAATCAGATATACACTCAAATTTGGAGAATGAATTTTATGTGTGCGGATTTTCAACGGTTACACCCTTTATCCATTCTTTAAAATTGCTCCCCCTACAATACGAAATTACATTGTTGGGCTGTTCGGTACTAGAATGTTTGTATTTGTTGTGGTTCCCTGTGTTATTTTGGCAGTATTTTATTTGTGAGTTATGTTTTTAGGGGTGATTCATTAAGCTTGGGTCCTATGTGCTGTTACATCTTGAACCAATGATATTATTCTCTCTTTGACCATCCACCTCTTGATGAACCAATTTTAAACCGCTAGTTTTCCTATTGATTGTCGGTCAAATATTGCGCTGTCGTCCCCATGTAAATATGATGAAATTATGCTGAGCTACTGGCGATTCTTATCTAGTACAAATAAATTTCTCGCGCCAATGCTGCACCTTAAAGTCCCTATTGAATCGTATGTTATCCGCTTCAACGGGATGTGCAACCTTGTTTGGTCAACTTTTTTCACTGCTCCGTCATGTCGTCGTCGTCGTCATCATAACTATCAACATCATCTGGTGGGTTTCCTTTTCCCGAGAACCTACAAATAAAACACATCATCGACATCATCACCGCCGTCTTCCTCATCATCATCATCGGCCGTCATCGTGTCCCATTGCTATTGATCGATCGCATACAAATCAGCTTGATTTGCAATTTTATTTAACTTAGCATGAACATGAAAAAAAGCTCATTTCGCGTCTCCAGTCGTCCGTGTTGGTTAGGTTAGGTTAGGTAGGAAGGCAGGTAGGTAGGCAGACTCCCCACTTGTGTGCGAGACTGAACATCGCAATCACATTAATATACAGGAACGTTTTATTCGCTCTTCTCAAGATACACACACACAACATCTCTGAATTCAAATGAGATTGGCTGGTCCGAGTAGGCCGGGTGTATCGGAGATGGGTTCGTTGCTCATCGTGGCAACATCGGTTTTCAGTGGTTGATGTTATACAAAATGAAAGATGTTGGAAATGGCATAAATTATCGGCTGGACGACGATGATGGAGGAAATGTAAACTAATTATGTATTTATTTCTAGCTGTTTGCCATTTTGAGCGATATTTAAAATTCAAACTCGCCTCGTCTGCTTGCCTTCGGACGTCAGCTGGGAGGTGGCAGCTGGTCAGCCACCGGGAGGATGTGCGCAACGAGATAAATGGTTGATAGGACATTAGGGTTGTCAAAAAATGTAATGGTCTCTGTTGTAGGATACCTAGGATGGCAAATTGGCTCATGATAAATAATGAAAATTTACTTGTTGGATTTTGTTGAATTTTTGAGTTTATGTAAACTATCTTGGGTCATGCTAGTCCCTTGCGTGGAACTGGCCAGCTTGACGTGCCGCAAGGGTTCAGTAGGGATTTGCGAAGCTAAGAGTCAGTTCCATTGTGGTTTTATCACATAGATACATTTCTCCACAGTATTTTTCTACTCATTTTAGCATGAAGCAACAGGACAAACAAAAGAGGCTTAATTGGTTTTTCAGGATTTCAGCATGAAGACGCTGGTTGACGCAGCCTGGGCAATGTTATCAATTTTACAATGGCGAAATGAGTGACTTCGACTGAAGATCGTGTACAAGCAGGGTTTGTATTCTATTCTTATTTAATTAATAATTTCAGCACACTCTGGGGCATCCTTACATTTCAAATTACTTATGTATTTTAGAGGACAGCATGACAATTTAATACTCAATTTGTTTTTTTTGCATTTCAGCTTAACAGTGAAACAGTGTTAAAATTCTATTTTTGAACATCAACTACTATTTCATAAAACACTGGCATTATGATTAGATACTTTATTTATTTCAGGAATTATCTAACCGGGCTCTTCGGTCACTCAAACTGCTTTCTTCGACTTATACAATATCCTGTTGATTAAAAAATATGCATATCAAATATCTTTTCTTTAAAACTTTATCTTTGTTGATTAAACTGATCTACTTCAATTTTGAACCTTTCCAGGACTATTATGTTTATTATGCAGTTTAACAAAATAAATACATATATTATATTTTATTACGTAAATTACATACATACATTCAATAACAAAAGGGTAAGGGGGGAATACAGGGTGCCAAACGAATTGTAGGCTGGATGAGAGATTCGTGGTTATCTGTATTCGTAATCATCAGAAAGAGATCAGCGAAGGTCTAATTATCTTCCGACAGTCTACAGTAAGTTTGCTAACCCTATTTTTAACAAACCACCAGACGGAAATTCTAATGTGTATTGCATTCTGTTCATTTCCTGTAATAAGAGCGTTTCGTTGGAAGGAGATTCTCTATCCTTTCCGTGGCTTTCGTGTAAGTGCTCCTACTTACGGGCTCACACCACCGTTTAAACAACGGAATAGTGAGGATTACAGGTATGTACAGTTTGTATAGGTCACCGTAACAAAGGGGTAATTTTTGACTTATTTACATCAAAATATTATTATTCGGACTTGTTATATCCGTATGCTCTAACATTACGTTTGATATCATCCATTAAGTTCTGAGTGTTCTCAGCCTTTTTTTGGAAGCATTTTCCCACTTTTTAGCAAAATCTTTCTCATTATTTGCCACTCCTTTTGATTTCCCAAGGTTTCACGCCCAATATCTTTCAACTGGACGATGTTCTGGGGCGCTCGGAGGATTACAGTCCTTCGGTACAATGTTGACGTTATTTCCTGCATACAACTCCGGAGCCGCTTTACCATAATGGTAGTAGCCGTTTTAGTAGACACTCGTTGACGTAAACTTGTTGGTTAATCGTATCTGTAGTTTTGCAGATTTTGCACTTCAAACCACAACTACAAATAGCCTGCCAAACCATATAATTTTTAGAGAACTTCGACAATATTTTGGCCTTGAAACGATCGTCAACCTTGCCACCTTGTAATGCGGTATGAAACCCAAGTTCAGGAAACTGCTTGGAGTCTGCCTTGACGCTTGTTTCATCATCCATAACCACACAATCAAATTTCGCCAGCAATTTGTCGTACAGCTTACGCGCTCTTGTTTTAGAACTAGTTTTCTGCTTCTAGTTCCTGTTTGGGTTTTTTATTACCTTGCACTACCTATATCCTGCCGCTTTCTTCACATTTGGAACGAAAGAATACGATGTTTTGACCTTTTTAGCCACATCTCGGATGGAAAGGTTCGGGTATTGTTTGATCAGCCGAAGCACTGCATCCCGCTGGGATTTGAAGTTGTCGTCCCGCTTGTTGCCAGATCCTGGTTTCCGAATGAGAGAAAAACATAAACACATAATTAAAACATTAAAACAACGACATTAAAACATAATTTTAATATTTTCACTTCATTGGTTAAATATATCATAAATTATTATGTCTTATATGTCCACTGATCATCTCAATCCTTTCTTATTCCTCTTGTGAATGCGAAGTATCTACTGCTATGAATGAAACTTATTACCCACGGGCTCTAGGTTCAGCCTACTTTGTGGGTTTCTTATTTCTCTGTACACGCTTGACAGTTGAAGCTACTAATTTTATCAATTTTAACTACTATTGACCAGCATTTTGATATTACCTGTTAACACAGAGTGCGTCGGATATAATTTTTTTAAAAGGTCCTAAAACATGTTTCAACTCGAAAACATTATCCAGCCCAGGCTAACCAATACTGGGATGGGAGGATGCATCAGAGCATCATTGAAGTTGCAATTGGACAATGGAGTGGACAGCTAACCGGAGATTAGGAGGGGATGTATCTATAATTTATGATTGATACATTCCATTTCAACAATTGTAATGAATGTCATGGAAATGCGTTTCTCTAACAAACCATCTTGCGGAAAGCTTAACTGAATTGCGTATTTTGGTATTCGTTTTATCGGATCATATTGCTGGAAGAAGATTCTCTTATTCCCGCAGGTTTCGCGTAAGTTTGTCTGCTTACGGGCCTGTCCAACCCAGCAATATATTAAATTTAGAACGTTAACAAAGCATGATCTTTCTGTTAAGTGGAACCGCATGCAGGGCAGGGCCCACGCTAGGATGGTGGCTTCCTACATACATACATACATACATCAGGGCGTAATTGATAAATGTGTTAGTTTTGCGTTTGCTTCGCTTGGTAAAGTTCTTCATTTTCAGCCTCGCGCAAAAATACGCGCAAATATTTTTAGGTTTTGGCCCACCTAACCAACGCTAAATTGTGTTCATTTTTTTGCTGGTTTCACGTTTTTTGTGATTTCCATCATTTTGATCACTTGTTTTATAATCAATGCATGCGATGCTATGGTTTGGTTCATTTTTATTTTATTGGTAACATCTATTGTTTGGTGTTTTTTATTTGTAGGTCTAATCGTCATTTTCCGTAAGAGGAATGTTCTGCGTTATCACTCAGTGTTTGCTCTTGTTGGCTTAGTTTCCATGAATGTTGTGTTTTAGGAGATCTCCGATGCTGGTTTTCTGTGTGTCGTGTGTGATTGTTTTTCAACATTTTTGATCATCCGTAACACTTGTCGGGTGTACCCCAGAAGTAATCCTCTTCCTCTTGATAATTATAATCCATTTCCTGTGACACGTGTGAGGGGTCCTGGAGTTCTCTACATCTTTCTTAGGTATGTGTTGGACTAACTGCTATGCTATGCAATTGTTTTTTTTTGCAGAATTTCAGCATATCATTTTTAGTTTAAACTTTTTATTAAAATTGTATTTGTGAACTTCACGTACTATTACATAATAAAAAAAAATCCATTCTGCTTATCAGAAGTACAGGATTATATTTGAATGTTATTTAAAGGTATTAAAACGGTCCTCAAATTGGATATTTCAATGTAATCCCTCCCGCAGCAGTATGGAACGATTGTCCAAATTTCGTGACAAAAATCGGTAACTCGAAACCATTAACTTTAGACACACGATGTCTTTGAAAGGCTTGAGTTAAAAACGATATCTATCGTTTGGTTTGAAAGGTGACTAGGGTGGTCCATTATGCTCATAATAAAAATTCTAACTTTTTATTCTTATGGTTTAGAGGAGCAAAATCTCCTACAAAATAATAGATAAATTAGTTTAAAGAATCTTTGCTGAAAAACCTTAACTTCTATCTCATCTACGTATCGTTTTTTAACAGTTTTTCTAACTTTCCTTTGGGTGGGTCCTGAAAAAAAACAGTTTTTAATCAGTAGGTTTTTCTAAATTTTAATTTAAAAACTTTGTTTGAATGAATTTTAAAGCATAAAATTACGCATATTGGTTAAGCACAACTACTAATTTTAAAATGCATTTATCTCCAAAAGGGGACAAGAGAGAATACAGAATTGCGCATATATTTTGTTGATGAAATTTTGTACTTTTAGATAACGTATATTGGTTGTGCAAATATTTGCAAATAAGGGAGTGAGACATCTTGAAGAAATGTATTTTTTAACCCTTTAACCTCTTTAATTTGTCTTAAACAATAGTTAGTCATAATCTTTTACATAAAACATTAAAATATGCGTAATTTTATGTTCCAACATTCATCCAAACGAAGTTTTCAAATTTGGATTAAAATAAATACAAGAGAAAAAAACTGTTTTTTTTTTTCAAGATCCACCTTAAGTAAAATTAGAATAACTGTAATAAAACAGCTAAGTTTTTTCAACAAAGTTTTTTTTAATTAGCTTATCTACAATTTTGTAGGAGATTTGTCTACTCTAAATCATAAGAATTAAAAGTTAGAATTTTAATTACAAGCATACCTTAGTCAGCATCCAAACCAAAAGATAGATATAATGCTAAATTTGGCCAAGCGTACCATAGTGCGCAGATGTTAGTGGCCCCAACAGCATCTCCACTGTTCGTTTAAACCGGTCCTCAAACTCGAAGTGATCCTAGCAGCATCACTACTGTTGGTTTTTAAATTGGTTCTCAAACCTGAAATTCAACATAATTTCGTAATCTATTCATATAAACCATTCATTCTTGTGAGTGACCTCAACAGCATTCTTACTGTTGGTTTAAATCAGTCTTGTAATTTGATATTTCAGTATTCCATTGAAATAAACCACCTACACCGGTGAGTGGCCCCAACAGCATCCTTACTGTTGGTTTTAATCGGTCCTCGAAGTCGGTATTTCAACGTATTCTTGTATTCCATTGAAATAAACCACCCACACCTGTGAGTTGCCTACCCAAGTAACATTGCCAAAACCTTCAACTTTATAAGTTTTATAAAAGTTTTATGAAAGCTACTAGAAATCAATTTGGTTTTATTATGGCAGCAAAAGGTGCCAATAGGTTTCATAAATTAGTCAGGTTTACTTACAAAGTTTCTTTACTTTACCCTTAGCTCAGTCGGTAAAGGCGCGGCTACAAAGCAACACCATGCTGGAGGTGACTTGGGTTTGATTCCCAGTCTGGACTAGGAATTTTTCGTTAAGGACGATTTCTCGACTAACTGGGCATGTACTTGCCACCCAATCATACTAATGCAAAATGGTATCTGGCATCAAAAGCTCTCAATTAATAACTGTGAAAATGCATTTAGTACACTAAGTTCAGAGTAAGCTTTAAGCTTATTGCGAAAGCAATAAGAAGATCATTGAAATGTGGAAATACACCAAATGTAATGCAAATAAACTGTAGATCAGTGACCAATTATGAAGGTTCTCAAGTGGTCATAACGTCTTTCACTAGAACATTTTCAAAATCTTTACGGTCTTATAAATGTTATATTAATTTGTTTTCACAACCGTCTAAAGAGTCGGCCATTTTGTACAAATTTTAAGGATGCTTTTAAGATGCAAAGAGGAAGTGTTGGGGGACAAACCAGTTTTGAATGAAGTTTTATCAACAAAGCCGGCAGGAGTGCTATACGGCTGGTTTAAAATGAAAATAGTTACTTGGGCAAACAGCATCCTTAATGTTGGTTTATATCGGTTCTCAAACTCTATATTTTAAAGTATGTTCGTGTTCTACTCAAATAAACCACCCACACTTGCAAGTTTGACCTCAAAAACATCCTAAGTCTTGGTTTAAATCGGTCCTCAAACTTGTTTTTTTAGCCTAATCTTGTAATTGATTGAAGTAGCATTCATTCTTGTGAGTAGCCTTAACAGCATCCTTACTATTGATTTAAATCGGTCCTCAAAGTAGTTGTTTTAACGAATTTTTGTATTCTACTGAAATAAACCACCCACACTTGTGAGTGTTGCCCCAACAGCATCCTTATTGTTGGTTTAACTTGGCGTCAAAATTTGAATCATTTTACTGTGGACCTCTGTGCTGAGAATAAATCGGGACCATAGTTAAACATCCTTTTCGCTGCCGACTTCAGTTGAATTCCACATATCGTTTACCACATCGGGTCCCGCTGTAAATCCAACCATTCTATCTAACGTTCCAGTGATATCTCGTGGAAGTGCAGTAAACTCCACGGCTTCCTTCAAAGTGAGTATCACGTTAACACATTCCTACTCTTTCCTTATTTGATCTGCATTCGGGCGAGGCTAGCGCCGGTATTACCTAACTTTGGGATCACCAGTTTTTACACATTGCGGATGTATGCAAGCCCGAAGCAGGGTTGCCACATTATTTTTCGGTCCCATCTTTCAATTCTGCAAAAAAAAAATCTTATTTATCTGTGTTAAACACCAAAAATCGGGGCAAAAATCTTTACTCCAAACTTTGTGTTGTAAATTTTTCAGGTGCCTGAATACTAATGCACTTTTTTTAAATAATTGCTGTGAGGTTGAATACAAAATAAAACAGATTTATTTTGATTAGACGATACAAAACGGCTTTAGGGAAACTATCGGTTTCCCTAATCACACTACATAAAATCGAATCTCAGAGGATTGAGATTTTAGTTGTGATGTTAATGTTAGCTGATCAACTCCTTACACTTGGATCTAGGATGGCATGCATGGTGTCCGTACTCAGGTGGTTCAGGATTTTGGTCTTGTTCAGATTGTATTGTGAGAAAACTCTCTCCACTGCTCCCGAAGAATGCGGCAAGTTTCTAAAAGACAAAATTAGTAGAAAGTAACTAAAAGACGCAACTTTCTTTGCACGGGAAAAGCCAGCTTCTCTTGTATGAAACAGGAGTTTTCGATGGCCTGTTGGCTTTCAAAGAAGTTCGTATATTGTTTAATAATCAAGTTGAGCTCCTTCAAAGTGTGCAGCTTCTTAGGGTCAACGATTGATGCAAAATTCAGTACTGTATCATTCGGATCAAACCGCTTAAAGATCTGTTTAATCAACTCGGTATAGAAAATACAGCAGATCGAGTAGAAACCTCCTTTCGGGGAACATCGAGAGTTACGGATTTATGAATTTATCCTGCTGCTATCCCGATGTACATATATTTCTGACTTCTTCCGAAGATGTTTCTCGAAATCGGAAACACCGAAATCCGTCAGTTGTTTTAGGCAGAGATGGCATTTCGCACTAATGTTACGCTGGCGCGTGAGATTTGTACCTTCACAGAAGATACAACCGTAACTTCCCGCAGATAAATCAAAGTGCTCTTTTATTTGGCGATAAATAGACAGAGTGAAAGTGTACGCCAGTGATGGGATTGCTTGGAGTGAGCGAATCACTCTCTCTTTTAAAAGCTCACTCTCACGTGCTCTCATCTGTTTTCGCTCACGTGCTCTCGCCTGCAATCACTGCCGCGTACACTTGTGCTAGGACGCACCAGTGCTTTTTCTGTGATTCGCTGGTCGCGCGATTGAAAGTGAAAACGTCGTCGGAGTTGTAGAAAGTGTCCGAAAAAAGGAAGCGGAAAGAAACATTCTTCTTTCTTCTGTTGTAAGTTAGCGTCAAAATGAATTTGCAATCAATGCTGTATATAAGCAGAAAAGCTTACACCAGTGAGCTCACTGGGGTGCACGCGTCAGTGAAATTATCTGCATTCGCTTCTGTGAATTTGAGAGCTCTTGTTCTCACTCTAGAGCGATCGAGTGTAATGTGAATGAAAACCATTATTCTCCACTCGCATGCGCTACCCGCACGCAAACACGGGGGTGAATATAAGCAAGAGAGAAGAGCTCTCGTTGAGGTAGGAAGAGTGTGTGGAAAGATTAAAATCTTTCTCTACCACACTGAAGATATGGACATCTTCTTTACGAATATTTGCAAGGTGAACCATTAGCAGGAACTTCAGCTGACTTCACAAGTTCGGGAATTCTCACTTTCTGAATTTGAAAGGGGAAAAAAATCGTCAAAAAACAAAGAAAGAACTCTTCACGTGTACCGGTCTAGAAATAACATGTTCCTGCGTTGGAGACGAAGTAGCCAATGAACAGTGGACCAGAATGCGAATTTACCTGAAAAGATACATTTTCAGCCTTAGTTTAAAGTTTTAGAGCAAAATTCTCTTATGCAAAGTTGTTTCTAATAACAAGGCGCTTCTTTTGGAGTGAACAAAAACTAGAGTGGTCCTTTTTCAGAGAAATCGAAAATCTATTTTTTTATTCTTTTGATTGTTATTTTTGTATTCTCCCCAGCGCGGAAGTAACGATCTTTGATGAAGTTTTTTCCAGAAGCAGATAATTTACCATCTCCATGCAAAGCGCTAGGAGCGGACAGTAATTTTATTGCTAGAACAAATAGACATGAAGAAAGTGTATTGATAGGTCCGTAAGGGAACGGCAGGCTTTTTGAAATTGAATAGATGTAAGTTTGAAAACGAGCGGAGGGCATTTGAACGGTAGTATACGATCAGGCACATAACCCTTTGTCATACTACCCTATGCAGGATAGGCAAGGGGGAAATCCCTTGACTGACAAAAGGTTATGCAACCGATCGTGCTCTTATACTACCTATTGCTTGTTTCTAGTTCTAGCGATTTGTCCGTCTCCTAATACTGCCTAGCACGGGTGAGAAATTATCTCCCGCTGTTGGGTTTATTTTTAGCATGCACCGCCTATTTCACACATTTGCTCTTCTCGTCATCTACAACTTATAGATCTCGGAGAGAACGACGGTGAGTGGTGCAAATACTGATCCCCACCAGTATGAATTAATGGATTCCCCCATTATGGGCTTTCTACACTTTTGATTGTTATTTTTGTATTCTCCCCAGCGCGGAAGTAACGATCTTTGATGAAGATTTTTCCAGAAGCAGATAATTTACCATCTCCATGCAAAGCGCTAGGAGCGGACAGTAATTTTATTGCTAGAACAAATAGACATGAGAGAAAGTGTATTGATAGGTCCGTAAGGGAACGGCAGGCTTTTTGAAATTGAATAGATGTAAGTTTGAAAACGAGCGGAGGGCATTTGAACGGTAGTATACGATCAGGCACATAACCCTTTGTCATACTACCCTATGCAGGATAGGCAAGGGGGGAAATCCCCTTGACTGACAAAAGGTTATGCAACCGATCGTGCTCTTATACTACCTATTGCTTGTTTCTAGTTCTAGCGATTTGTCCGTCTCCTAATACTGCCTAGCACGGGTGAGAAATTATCTCCCGCTGTTGGGTTTATTTTTAGCATGCACCGCCTATTTCACACATTTGCTCTTCTCGTCATCTACAACTTATAGATCTCGGAGAGAACGACGGTGAGTGGTGCAAATACTGATCCCCACCAGTATGAATTAATGGATTCCCCCATTATGGGCTTTCTACACTTTTGATTGTTATTTTTGTATTCTCCCCAGCGCGGAAGTAACGATCTTTGATTTCCCCCCTTGCCTATCCTGCATAGGGTAGTATGACAAAGGGTTATGTGCCTGATCGTATACTACCGTTCAAATGCCCTCCGCTCGTTTTCAAACTTACATCTATTCAATTTCAAAAAGCCTGCCGTTCCCTTACGGACCTATCAATACACTTTCTCTTCATGTCTATTTGTTCTAGCAATAAAATTACTGTCCGCTCCTAGCGCTTTGCATGGAGATGGTAAATTATCTGCTTCTGGAAAAAACTTCATCAAAGATCGTTACTTCCGCGCTGGGGAGAATACAAAAATAACAATCAAAAGTGTAGAAAGCCCATAATGGGGGAATCCATTAATTCATACTGGTGGGGATCAGTATTTGCACCACTCACCGTCGTTCTCTCCGAGATCTATAAGTTGTAGATGACGAGAAGAGCAAATGTGTGAAATAGGCGGTGCATGCTAAAAATAAACCCAACAGCGGGAGATAATTTCTCACCCGTGCTAGGCAGTGATAGGGAGACGGACAAATCGCTAGAACTAGAAACAAGCAATAGGTAGTATAAGAGCACGATCGGTTGCATAACCTTTTGTCAGTCAAGGGGATTTCCCCCCTTGCCTATCCTGCATAGGGTAGTATGACAAAGGGTTATGTGCCTGATCGTATACTACCGTTCAAATGCCCTCCGCTCGTTTTCAAACTTACATCTATTCAATTTCAAAAGCCTGCCGTTCCCTTACGGACCTATCAATACACTTTCTCTTCATGTCTATTTGTTCTAGCAATAAAATTACTGTCCGCTCCTAGCGCTTTGCATGGAGATGGTAAATTATCTGCTTCTGGAAAAAACTATTTTTTTATTTTTAGAAATAAATGCATGCATTCATCCGAAAAATTGTAGATTTCATAATTTTAAACTTCTTTCATTCAATAAATTTTCCTGTGCCTCTTGAAATTATGAATTAGGGCATATTTTTTCTACGTAACTTAATTATCAGTTATTTTGCTCTAATGGTTGAAAGTACATAACCTAATCTAAACTATAACAGTTATGTGTTATGGTGAAAATTTAAAGAGAAAGTCGTATTTCCCTTTCAATTTTCACTTCTAAAGCATGACACTATTACAACAATGATTATTCAGTTTTCTTCACAACTAAAGCGACCTTGCACCAACTCCGGACCACGGAATGCGGCGAACTACCAGGAAACTGATTCGATTTACGAAGAGACCGGTCGGAAAAATTCTTGCGCACAATAACTGCAAATCGGAAAAAAACGAAGTTTTACATCGCTGTTTGCATAGCACACACACAAACTGACTTTCTGACTGTTACCTGTCACTGTATTGTCATTGTCAATTGGTTTCTTTTACTTCATGGGCCTCAAACAGCACACAATAGTGTAGTTGGTAAAAAGTTGGAACATAAAATGTACTCTTACTCTTTAAACCTAACCTTACCTTAACCTAAACTGAAATGTACTCTGTACTTTCTATTGTAGTTTGAGATTTTTGAGTGAGCAATTGCCAAAATTCTTAAAAATCTTGGTTTATTTTAGAATTCTGTAATCTTTACAAACATATATCTGTACGAAAAAATTAAAAAAATTGTGCCAATCTAGATAAATCGGTGCATGTGGCAACCCTGGTCCGATGTATCATCTGTTAGTTCTCTGTGTCTATGCAGCTAATTTGGTGATAAGTCTGGATCACCAATTGAAAAGGGCCTATCAACATTTGTAAACAAATACTTCTGAGCCTATTGCCTCGCAAAGCTAATACCACCAGGCAACTAATACCATGCCATGTAGGAGAAAGTTTCCCTACACGATGATTCTGTAGGTTTGCGTGGTAACAACGGCTTCGAGAAAACAGGCTCAAGTGTTTGTTTACAAATGTTGACCTCTGTTGTTGATCAGAGTAGCAACCTCGGACAATCAATCATGTTCATTAACATTTCAAGAAAATCCGATAATCGATTTAATTTTAATGGGCAAATATGTGTGTGCCATTTTTATCGAATACACCCTTTAAAATCAAAGCAAATCATTGCAGCATTCAATCCGAGCCCAGTAAAATTTTCAAAAAAAAGTTTAAATCAATGCTTGAGTGTATAGCATGAATATCAAAAAAAAACCTCACTAATTCCATAATTTATTCAGTTTCTAGATGACAAAGCCTGTTTTCCAACTTGCTGTGGCCTGCTTGCTAGGTAGCTTCATGCACCAACCAGATGTCGAGTGGTCGTCGCACCTTGGAGCTCAGCGCAGAAGGCCAAACAGTACTGTGCGCAAAAAAGTGGCTCGAATTATAAATGCGCGTCCAAAGTGCATAAAATTTACTTTATAAATCAATTAAACAGTGAACACTGGCGACTGTACTTGATCCGTCTCCGTCGCCCCGCATGCTTCGAGCGGGAATGGTGGAGCCACTTCAGAGCGGTGTGATAGATTAAATAAAAATTACGCTTTACCACGCTCGAACCAGTTCAATCGAAGTAGCCATTCAAAATCATCCATCCATGCCAGCACTAGGTGGGGAACGTGTCCAAATTAGGACTAAAAGCTGGTCTTATCTTTTCATCCACTTCTTCGTGTGTTATCCCTATCGGCTATTGGTTCACTCGATGGTAATACTGGAATGACCGCTTCGAACCGGCCTCATTTGCTATCAAGAGTGTTTAAACACGACACAATCTGCAACACCGATCACAGATCGATTGCCCCAGCACTCCAGCAGATCGAATATTCGAATTGGCTCAATAGTAGCGCTGCGGTGCACCAATAGGGTGATGTTTTTCAAATATGAAGAAATCATGACATTCCGAAGCATTCCACCATTTCAAATTGATTCGAATGTGTTCGCACCGTCATCGCATCCATCACCATTAGAAGCATTGCCTACTATAGAGATCTACACCATCGTATCTCGGAGGTGCTACAGTTGTCCAATTGTGAGACGGTCGTACTTGCAAAGCATGCTACGATGCGATTACAATTGGCAGTAGACCGGCTCGGACTTGCTATGGACAAATATAAACCGTGAGAAAAAGTAATGAACTATTGATTTTTTTGCCTGATAAGGATCCCGAGGCTCGTCGTTGTATGACGCATTGCTACATATCGCCCAGCGTCGCCAACAGGTGGACAACAAAATTTGTATCATAAATCGATATCGACTATCATCAATCGCATGCGTGGTTTACTTTGTATTAGCTATCATGTCATTTTTGCTCGAAAGGATTTTTTTCCTCCAAGAAATCGTTCCTCAACCACAAAATTACTCAAAGCAAACAAAACCCTCATATTTACATGAGTTTCACATAAGTTGGAATATAAGCAAATAAAGATAATTTAAAACAGCGAGCCAAACAAAACCTGGCGTCAGGAAAAATACCCAATCGCTGTACGGTGCCGGAAAGCTGTGCAGTCCATGGTCGTGTATTACGTGATCCTGAGGAAGGCCGCGAGTCGAAAGGACGGGTGGAAATTTAAAATTCAAATGACAAATATTCCCAGCAGGCTTTGCTGAGTCTCGAATCTCGAGGCACTTTTTGTTGGATTGCACGCGGCTCGAATGCTCATGGCCTACTGCAACCAGGCTCGATTTCACTGCAAAACGACGAAAATTTCGCATAAGTGGTTATCATCCTTTCATTAAACGTAGGAAAATCAACAAATCATTAATAAGAATACGAAATTAATTTCAATGTGCTCGTTGAATATTTTTATCCAGAAACAGAAACTGCGGCAAAGGAATGGAAACAGTTTGAGTTGGAGAAAAAATCGCCGCGATTAAAAATTCGCGTTTATTGGAAGAAGAGTATCTCTGTCGTTGGAAATGTGCGCGCGAGTGTATAATTAAATTGGAGCAGGATATTTTCATTTTATTTTATGGTCACTTTAATTATACTTTATTTGCTGTGATTTATTGCGCTTGGATTTCGGACAATTGGTGATTCAACATTGTTCGACGCCTTGCTTCGGGCTCGCGACGGAGCTCGGAGCCGAAAACCATCGCAAGGTTATCTCTTCAGAGCTTAATATCGTCATTACGGGAAAACTGAACTCCGGTAGCTGAATCCACTTTCTAGATACCATCTCCTGTCTCATTTAATTGGAGATGTTCGTATACAAGCGAACAAATTTTTCTAACATACTTCATTACTCCGAGGTTTAATGTTCGTACGGTGTTTGTTCATTGATTTAATTAGTATTAATATAGGTTGTGCGATTGGCTGAGGTCTTCATCGCTTCGCGGTGTTAGTTGGTTTAATTTTCGTATTTCGAAGGTATTGGGTAAAAACGCGGAACGAAAAATACAACTTGGCTAATAGAAGCTAAAACTGGCAAGAAATGGAAATAAGATTAAAAGTGAACATAAAAATTTCTCCAACTTTATTGCTATTATGAATTTATTTACAATCGTTCGGCGCTTGCCTCTGGCCTTGCCGGGGTGATGGTTATTATTTTACCCAGTCGTTTCTCTTGATTCCTCCCTAATATACATATAACTGAGTCGAGTTTAAGCAGATAGTAATGGCTGCTTAAATAATTAATGTAATCGTTCAGTTTCGTACGGGGCGTTTGACTGAAGGTACGCGAATTAAGAGCAGGCGAATATTGTAAAATCGGTTGTAATAATTTTCGTTAACCGTGCGTTCCATCACTGGTCCCGTCAACCGTGGCCACGGGTAATCGTGCTGAATAGAAGAAACAACTCATGCTAACGAAAAAAGAGTGCCTTGAATATTTTGGCTAAAAGCGACGCTGGCTGAGATCCATTCAACACGTGAACGCTTGTTGCCATGGATTCCTTCAGAGTGGCATGCCAACCGGGAAAACTTGCAAACCCGAAAATATTTGATGTTATGCTATGCCTACTGCGTTAAGACTATGAACGATCGTGCCTCAACAAATTATATGGTTTTTAAATTTCCAGTAAGTCAGTTTTTTAATGTTCAAAATCTGTCAAATTCTTTTTAAGTCACTTGCTGAATTTAATCAAATCAATTTCAGGGTTTGACCAGTTTCATTCAGACAGCTGAATATTCCATAAAACAAATCTCTGAATGCTCTGTATCGGAAACGAATCTCTTTTAAGCCAATTGAAGTATTTTAATTAAATTGAATAAAGAAAAATAATTAAAATACAGGAAAAATGCTGGCTTCGGAAATATTGAGCATTTTCAACAACAAATTGTTAAATCTCTACTTTCAATCCTCAGTATAGTTTTTTTCCATTACACTTCTGTTCTGCGTTATCTTAATTACGATTTAATTAGTGAGTCATCTCGTAAGGACTTATTTTCATTCACATAAATCAATTTTTTATTGCCAACAGAACTACATTTTTTTACACGGAACATTTTTTTGAACGGAAGTCGTATAAAACAGGGGCTGCCAAAAATAGGTTCAATTATTTGATAAGTTTGACACTTTATATAAACACGTTCATGTAATTGGCGAACTAGGAAACTTCACTTAAACACTTAAAAAAAACAAATGAAAAACTGAAACACTTTTTTATACTTTCGCTAGTTTGTTTTTATACTGTGGCCTATTACACTTTTTTATCTATGGCTGATTTGTTAGGAATCTATGGTGCATAAAAATGAGCATGAGTATGAGCATGATTGACCTCCTGAGGTAGCTGCTCCGTTATGATCAGATCAGCTGTTATTATGTTGCTGTGTACCGTTCTGAAAGTTCTATGCAAAGTGATTCTAACGCGGATACAAGAGAAGACCTGAAAGTTCTATGCAAAGTGATTCTAACGCGGATACAAGAGAAGACCGATGCGACTCTCCGGCGGCAGCAGACTGGATTCCTTGCCGGAAGATCCTGTGTGGACCATATTGTCACACTCCGTATCATTCTGCAGTATGTCAACGAATTCCTATAGTCCCTTTATTTGGTGTTCATTGACTACGGAAAAGCTTTCGATCGACTCAATCACGAGAATATGTGGATGCGCCCTAAGACGCATGGGCCTCTTCAAAGTTCAGGAAGAGACTTTTTCGTATAGAGTATTGCACGACAGGGTCTTGTTGAGAGTTTTCAATATCTTGGCAGCCAAATGGCGTCAGACGGCGGTACCAAGATCGGCATAGATGCAAGGATCAAGAAGGCAAGGGCTGTTTTTGCGAGTTTAGGAAGCATATGATAAAACAGGTAGATCAGCGAACGTACCAAAATCCGAATATTTAACTCAAACGTGAAATATGCTAATGTAAATATGTATATATGTAAATATATTTTGGTAAATATATTAATGTAAATAGAAGAACGTACATAAATTGTTGTAAATAAATAAATGTAAGCTAACAAATTTTAAATACGTTAACGTAGACATAACACTTATAATTTCTTCATTAAACGGCCAATCTAAATGTTTTTTAGTTTGTAGTATAGCCACAGGTAGAGCGCGCATATCCGACTTTCTTATGTTTAACGTTAGCACACTACCACCATTTATTCAGCTTTATCACCCACCACAGTGTGCTCAACTGATGGCGCAGGTGTCTTAGTGACGATGATGTGTAGTGCAAAATGTTCAATATGTTATTTCTGTTTGTCTGTGATATGAATGTTAATAAATAAATGGAGATAAGTTAATATTAAAATATACACGTTTTCATTAAAAAAATCACATGAATACGCTGTTTACCAAAAATAATGCCGAAAAAAGCAAAACTACCAATTTTAAAATGAGTTTTTTTTCCAGAAGGGTACACACAATTTTGCATAGATCTTGTTGATAGAATTCTGGAAAGTGTGAGCTTCTTAGTGGAAGACCTGTAACTAGAATATGAGAAGAAAGATTAGTAATTTCCATTTATTGCTTATCTTGATGTCAATTTCTAATCAATTACCTGTCTTTCTTCTCATTATCTACTAGTTGATGGAAGCTTGTAGTTCATGTATTCCGTGTTTGCAAATATTTGCAAATTAGGGAGTAAGATATCTTATAGAAACTTATTTTTTGTACACTCCAATCTTCAACTTTATTTACACAATAACTAGCAAGTATCTTGTTCCATCAAAATGTGCGTCACTTTATGTCTTAAAAGTCACTCCTACAAAGTTTTCAAATTCAAAGTGAAATTAAAAAAAATAACAGCAAAAACCATACATTAATTGTTATGTTATGTATTCTCCGTGCGAGGAGTAACGATTATGATGTAGAAGGAGATGTTCGCTCATCACCATGAGGCACCAAGAGTGAACAACAATGTTTTTTGGCTAGAATGAAAGATATGAAGAGAAAGTGTTGAAAGTTCCGTCAGAGTGCGGCAGGTAGGAAAATTAACAGATGTTTTTTTTTTGAAAATTGAGCGAAAGGGCATGTATCCAATGGTACTCGAACCATGGACGTCAATCTTTGCCTAACATCCCAACATCTGTTAATTTTCCTACCTTCTACCTTTCTCTTCATATCTTTCATTCACAAAAAACATTGTTTTTCACTCTTGGTGCCTCATGGTGATGAGCGAACATCTCCTTCTACAGCAAAAACCAGTTTTCTTTTCAGTCCCACCCTAAGGAAAGCTTGAAAAACAATTGTAAAAAAATGATTTTAAAATGATACGTAGATGAGATAGAAGTAAAATTTCTTGAGCAAAGTTTCATTACATTAACACATCTACAATTCTGTAGAAGCGGAAGATCCTCTAAATCATAAGAATAAAAACTTCATAAACTTCTATGAACATGAAAGGAAAACCCTAGTCACCGCTCAAACTAAAAGATAGCTTCTAATGTTAAAATTAAATGATCTGAAGACATCATGTGTCTAAAGTTAATGGTTTTCGAGTTATCGATTCTTTCGTAAAATTTGTCCATTCGTACCATAGTGGCTTGGTGTGAAATTGGATCTCCAATGCTGAGCTGAATTGTCAGTGTCACCAGAAGCCGATAGCAACTGCAATTCGGGAACGGAAGTGAGGCTGGGTCGGCCACACCATACAAAGGGGCGGAAACGAAATCTGAAAACAAGCGCTACACTGTTAACCCAGCAGGACATCGAAACACAGGCAGACCAAGAGGCTCATGGCAGCGTAGTTTCAATAAAGAAATAAAAGAAGTCGACAAAAATTTGCCCTGGACACAGATTATGGCGATACCGGGACATCGCTTTTAAGACCTGGGGTGCTTAAGGGCCTGTGCATAAGTAGGCTGTTGTTACACAGAGAACCAACAGATGATACTTGGAATCAACATACATCCTTAATATCTGGTGATCCCAAACTAAGGCAATATCGGCGCTGGTCCTGCCTGAATGCAGGTCAAACAAGGAAGAGGTAGGAATATGTTTTGACGTGATACTCGCTTTATTGGAAACTGAGTACACCTCTGCACTTCCACGATAAATCACTGGGATGTTCGACAACAGGGTTGGCAGCAGCTCCTGCTTCATTTTGGTAAATTGTAAGCTGACTGAACGTGGCGTCTAGTAAAATATTCAAATATTAGTACCGATAGCCGATTTGAACCGATTTATACCAACAGTAACGATGCTTTTGGGTCCACTCAAAAAGTGTGCTGGTGGTTTTCCGTTAATAAAACAATTTGATTTATGTTAACGCTTGAAAGACAATTTGGATCGATTTATACCAACAGTAAGAACGTGGTTGAAGCCACTCACAAAATGGAATTGTTGTTTTACTCATTCCATGCTATGGTGGCACAGCGAGTTTGGTGAACCAAGGGCATGCATGTTGTTTATTTCTGTTTTCACTCGAACACTCGCGCGACTGGACAATAGATAACCGAAACAATAGACAACGCGCCATACCCGATAAAAAAGTGTAATCCTTTTAAAGCTACGACTGAAGGATTTGGTGAAATCAGAGTCTTTAGAAGCAATTCGTGCCTTCTGGCAACTTTATGTTTCTATTGATTTCCAAGCTCATCTATTCCTCACTAACCGGGGGAAACTTGGTTTCATACCCAATGATTTCCTTGCCCCCAATCCACTCAACCAACTGCCCGTTTTGTGATATAGTGAGCGAAATAATATAGTTTGAGATAACTCAATGCAGACGTCTTCCAAATTTGGCAGATCAGCGGGAAATCGGTGAGTAACCTCCTGGTACCTCATAGCAATATGGATTGCTCCGATAATTATAAATACGCTAATTATTAATCGTCAATTCAAAATACTTGCAGTATTCAACCATCTTTTGGCTGCGTCCTGTTGTTAGTGTGTGTGTATATACAATTCAACGCCCACCGTCCGGCAGTGATTTTATGGAAGAAAAATGTTTGCAGATAAATGAACTGTTGTCGACTCGACAAATATTTTTCGCCCGGGAGTTGGCAGGTGATAGCTCTGTTGCGTTCCAGTGACCCACAGTCCACTGTCAAAAATCAAAATCCCCCGCTGTTAGGCAACTCTATTTCGACTTCTTAACTGCTTATAATCATCAAGCCACTCGCTTCAAAGCGGAAAATATTATAATTTAATCATTTATGTGACACAATACTAGCAGCACTAACAAACACAACGAACCTGATATTAACTCTTCCTCCGGGTGCGGGGGCAAAGCACAAAAAACAAAACAAAAACGGGGAAAAACTTCCGACAATCACATTTTTGGAAAGAATCGATTATAGTCACTTTATTTTACACAAAACACGAAGAGTTTTTATGATGTCAGTATTCATTTAGGTTGAATTACAAATATATTTTTAATTTTATTTTTCACAAAAAGGAAGCAGCAAAAACAAAACACGTCAGTTTCTAAGCACGGCTTGCTGCGAACATCTTGACATTCGATTACCAAAATAACAAATATAGTACTTAAATCTTATATATATTTAACTTTCTTCGAAAATTCTTCGACGCTTTGCCAAGCGGCCGTATAGCAGTTGATCGAAACCTTAGCCATGGCTGATAAAAATATGGATTTAGGCAGCGCTTTCTTGGCCTTGGCTTCTTGGTTTTGGCCACGAATTTATTGGAATAGATCCCCCATTTAAGCTTCGGCAAAACATTTTCTATCGATCGCAACTGGAGGCGTTGGGAGTGTTGGCGGTCTTCAATACAACGTTTATCTTCCGACTTAAGTATCGGTTCTAGTTCGGTCGCATATGTATGTGTAGTATGATGCTGATTGGGTGTGATTGTTTCTATACGTCCGTTTAAGTTTTCCTTTACAATATACTAAGAAGTATTACTGGGCTTCAAATAGTGAGTTGACAACTTGGCAGGAGGGTGCGACCGACCTCTGGTCCTCACAAGTTCCTACCTCACGCCTCCACGAGTCATATGATCACAAAAGACTGCCAGCTGAAACATGGAGACGCTGGTTGGCGTAGCCTGGGTAAAGTTGTCAATCCGACAATAGCGAAGTGAGGGGGTGCGACCGGTAAATCATATCATAATTTTCCGTTCTCATATCTTTCAGGTCTACCAGGTCATCAGGTGTTATATAATAATTTAAAATTTAAAGTTCATTTATTTTCTCATGTTTTTCATGCGGAAGTTTGTCTACAATTGCAACAAAACAGCAGTCGGCACAGATGTAATTTTCAGTTTATATTATAATATCCCTTGACTACATATATTATCATACCGGACATTGTTTATTCATAACCATTATCAATCTTCTTTATCATCATCATTATCATTTTGATCATTACTGGTGTTTTTAGGATTTATATTTTAACATATTTTTTTTATAATTTCACCAAATAGGTTATATATACTTTTAATTATTATGTCTTACACGTCCAATTATCATTATGATTTAGAAGTATCTAGTGCCTTGAATAAAAGAAGCTGCAACGGAATCTATGGTAGGCTTTTGCACTTATTACCTAATGTATTTTTCAATTCCGGATTGCAAATGGATCTTTACCAAATTTGAGCTGTTTGCCATTCGGATTGTGTCTGATGTTACAGTTCAATTTTTGTCAGTAGCGTATCATAACTCACAATATCATTATATTTGATGATATTGCTTTATTGATTTTACTTCACAGAAGATTTAAAAATTGCTTATTGTTTTTTTTATGTCCATTTGTCTTTAACTCCCTGTCAATAAAATCTTCTCTGTTTTCCTTACACAGGAGCAATAATTATTAGGTCAAAAATAAAAGCGTATTGCTGTTATAGAAATCAACACCAAGCAGCAAATAGTGAACATGGCAACAGTAAACTAAAATGTATAAATGTAATTTTTGTAAAATTTAACAAATTTTTTTAGGATACCATAAATCAAGATTTTGGGAAATTGCTGCTATCGCTGAAAACGAACGAAAACGTGCTTAAGCGCGAAAGAGATCATAAATAATAGATACCGAGTGAATGCAGTCTTTTTCATTTACATAAATATATACACTATTATATAAATATTTCATGGGAATGGGAGGGACCATCAGGGCATCCGATTGAAGCACTCTGGATGGGGAGAGTGGAAATGCCAACTCCCCATTGCTAACAGTTTGTGATTAGAGGGCGGGCTCTTCTCCCCGCCCATTGGGGCATCCTCATGTTAGATAGCTTGCTCTTTTGACCAATTGTTCAATCTCGTTGTTGGAAGGAGATTCTTTATATCCCTGTGGATACGTATAAGTGATGTTGCCTATTGATCCACCCAACCCCTTTTTGGCCCTTTATACAATGGCATGACTAGGATAATCAGTGGTTATTAAAGCTTGATCAAGTCTAACAGAGAGGAGAGCCTATTGCTGTCGGACGTAGTTTCCGTGCTACAATGGGTGGTAGTACATATCATACATCATACATCACAATATACTAAGAAGTATTACAAGCATAAATAACAGACCGTGTGGTACGGTGTATGAATCCTTCTTCTCATGTAGATTCAGAAAATACGTTGTGGTTTAAATCTATTCATTTCAATTCAATAAATTGGATTCGATTAAAACAGATAAAAGAGTAGGTAACAGACTATGCTCGAATGTGGATTTCTGGACTAATTGACAAGGTTAATTAGGAATCAGTTGTATTCAGTTTCGAAGACATTTTTAAATTATTTTGAACTATGCTGAAAAGATGTTTGCTGATCAATATTATCTAGGAAGATGTATACTCACTAACATGTTTTGTTTAAATTAGTAACTACCATCGATTTCACGTCAAACTCACGTGGTTTTATTATCTTTTCTAGGATTTCCTGCCTTTGGAGCAGCGGCTCTTTTGAAAACCCGGGCATACGAATGGTAAAAAGAGTTCAAAAGTGGTCGTGAAGTGGTCGAAGACTTGCCTCGTTCCGGACGCCCTTCAACGTTTATGTACGTAGGCAATGCAAGTTGAAAATAACGTAAAATTTGATAAAGATTTTTCATTAGGGCCTAACCGGCTAACGGACACAATGGCGTATTCCGCGAATATCTCGTCATTGAAAACTCGCCCAATCAATTCACCATGGTCATTCCGAAAAAGAAAAGTGGGCTTACATGGGTAGCCTTTGTGCCACGAGAAATTTACGAAGAAGTTTTCGTTTGTCAGTTAGGCCCTAATGAAAAAATCTTTGTCGAATTGACACACCGACATATTTTGCATCACGTTATGTATTAAGTCACTTTTTTGCAATACGATTTACATAATTCGAAAGTTCTACAAAATTCTCGCTACCTCGGGAGAAAAGCGGGGTAGATATGCTTTTGACTCAGGACCCTTGTTTTTGACTCCGGATAGGTATAAACAAAATATGTTAGCTGTAGGTAAAAAAGTTTTTGCATTTAGAAAATAGTATATATACGGCAGGTGGCGAAGGTCTGCACATTGTAGACGAAATACGCGTATCTGTCAAGATAAGCAAAGGTAGTTGGAATTAAATGGAAACTACTAATTTGTCTTCTCATTTCTAGTTACTTTTTTACTGTTTGGCTGGTTGAACCATCTGACCTCCCGGCCAAGATGTTGTAAATGCCGGAACGGGGGTATCCGGCGTCCACAAAGTGCCACACGATGTCCGTTTTCGACGCGGTGGGGTGCCGTTCTTTGAACGCGTACACTTCTGAACGGAGTTGCTTCACTGTTTTTGCCATCACGGTTAGAGTTTAACTTATAGAGCTGTAAAATTTTGTCTGCTGACTCATGGGGTACTATGAATGATGTTGCATGGGTAGTTTTGTCAGTGCGGGTGAAGGTAAACCCATGAAAAATCGGCAATTTTGGTCCATATTTTGCAATAAAAATAAAACATCCACTGTGTAAGATTGTTTTCTGGTAATTATGGTCTCACTTATCGTTTTGAAGACTACTTTGACTACATTTGATGAGTTATTAGTTGCCTAAAGTCGTTTGCGATGAAAACATTAGTTATGAGTGCAGTGGTCTTGCCCTCAGAATAATATTCGATAATCGAATTTTCGATTACCGGTTATTGTAAAACCTGTTGTTAAGAATTCAAATTCTCTATCCTGTAAAGTAGTTATCTCCTCTATCGAAAGTTCTCTCATTTTGACAGCTTGTGACCGCACAAGCCACCAAGGCAACGTGCAAGTGTTTCATACACGTCAACTGGGCAATGCTTCTCGATTATTGTATTTATTATTATGTATTTGTTTTGTCATCGATCGGTACACCTGTCATCACCAGCTAAGGGCCCGGCCAGTCAGTTAACAAATTGGAAATAAATTCAATTTTCAACAGAGCTGGCACACCACCTTTTCCGCTCCTGGCAACTGGCAGTGCGCCTACTGTGATATCGAGTACATGCTGTCCGGAGGGTGGGTCAGTTGTGTATGATTGAACGATTGATTTTCTGTTCTACTATTCACGTGTTCGGCCGTCCAGTTTGGAATAAGTATGTTTGCAGTTGGTATTAATAACGTTTTGCGGTTAGTTTCTGATATTTCCTGTATGGAAGTATTTGTGGTAGAAAATTCGTTTAGGAATAATTGCTTGGGAAAAGCATGGAGTGCATTTTAATGAACCAAACCGCTTGCAGTCTTGCAGCGTTCTAAATGGAAGTAAAAGGTGTTGAATTAAATTAACCAATTATATATCGATTATCCAATTAAATTAAGCAACGGTCATATTTCACTGCATGCATCGTTCTCTCCGAAACATGCATCATTCATATGAATCGCGGAGTAGCATACATCAAGCGTACATAACCTTAAAAGGGCCTCGAACAAGTGTTTCTCATCGTCATATTGCTCAGAGGAGTCATCGTGATCCATGGGAATCACCGGATGGCCTTGCGCTTCCGCTGGAAATAAATGTGGTGATTAAACATCTTTTTTTTATCACTCATCTCAATAGAATGACGTCGCATAAAATGGCGCCAAATAAGCGTTTCAAAACTGAAATTTAATTAAGCGATAATTTAATTGCTGCTCATATCTCTGTTTTTTTCCTCTACGAACAATTTCATCCCTGCAGTAGCCTTCGAGAAAATCGCTGAGAGCAGCATTCATTCCCAGTTCCATTTTCATTCGGGATGGCGGCGAACGGTCGATTGTTGACGTTTTAATAAAACTCTGTTACTTTTTATTAATCTAATTAAGTTGCCATAAGCAACCGTTGTTGTCATAAATCAGAAGCAGAAGAAGCAGTATCGTAGCTTCGCCTGACGTATCTTTCCTCCAACACCACCTACAATGATGGGTAACCTAATTGGCTCGGTCGAACAACAGCGAGATTCATACTCATATCGCACAAATTCAGCAGATTCATCAATTTCAATCATAGTTTCATACGGGTTCAGCCGATTCCTTTCAACCGGTCTTGTGTTTTTGTTCACTAGGCCTCATTATGCCAATCCTCAGATGCCAACTATCGTACGGCAGAACTGAAAAACCAAGCAGGCGATGGAATAATAATCGATTTCCGCCATCCAGCGACTACTGCGGTCTGTGCGGTGACAACAAAAGTCAACGCGATTTCGCTGTGAAAACCCAAATGAAATTAGCTCGAATTAAGCAAATTTGTGTCCACATGCGGTTCGATCGCTGGCCGGTTTTTTTGTGGAATTTATATAAGAGCCATATGGTCTTAGTCTGGATGTTGGTCGGGAGTTTCGGACTTTTATTAATTTTCAATAAATTTATAACTGTTCCGTTTAAACTGGTCACTATGCACTGGGGTGGAATTTTTATTGAGCATTTATTCCATTGAGAACGGAACATCGGATGGGCAATTAAATGTACGGAAGGTTCGAATTTTGGAACAGGATCCACGATGCATTGAGGAAAATTTTATTCACGCAAATAATGGGGACAAAGATCATAATTTTATAATTGCTGTCCCAATTGACTCGACAGCACTGGGTTGACTAATTGTTTGTCATTTGTTCATTAATGGATCTGGAGCTTGATCGTTGTCGTTGACTAAAGGTGCGTAGCGATTGTTTCGCTACTGTGCTATTTTCGAATGCGCTGACGCAACTGGCCAGACTCGACATCAACATCTAGTCAATGGTGACTCCAACTGGGCAGCACGCGCCATTTTGAATGTGCGGCACTGTTCACCACTGAATCAGAGTGATAGCATTGCCACCTGTCATGTGGTGAGTAAAGGTTGTACGGAATCAAATTGCACCACTTTTAAATGGCTGTAACTGTTTACCCGTTGGGTATTTTCTATTGAAATTTTGAATGGAATTAGTTCAATGTGTATTTGTTTACGCTGTGTAAGTTTCACTAGCAGATGTGCAATTGTTGCAAAGATGGAGTTGGAAGAACAGCAGCGGCGCAAAGAAATTTTGCGCACGTACCTCGAAAATCCGGATCTTTCTCATTCGCGATGAATGGCAGAATACGGTAGGTAAAACACCCAGATGTTGATGAAACCACATTGCCTCGTTATGGATGATGAGACGTATGTAAAAGCAGACTTCCGGCAGTTTCCGGAGCTCCATATTTTCACTGCTCATCATAAATTCGATGTCCCTGAGAACGTTAGAAAGCAGAAGATGTCAAAGTTTGCAAAAAAATATATGATTTTGCAAGCAATTTGCTCGTGTGGAAAGCGGAGCGCCCCTATCGTGACAACTGGAACAGTCAATGGGCAGGTGTACCTAAAGGAATGCCTCCAAAAGCGTCTATTTCCTCTTCTGAGGTCACACGATGGTCCTAAGATTTACTGGCCGGATTTAGCCTCGTGCCATGGCTCGAAAGAG
>JASCZW010011315.1:0-32504 GCA_034211315.2 Aedes japonicus | reverse complement strand
GGAATTCTGAGAAAGATCTACTCCAACAATTTTGTGGCGAAAACTGTGGAGAAATGATAAATAAAACATAGAAAGAAGTGGTAAGTAGTGAGTGGTAATTTTGAATAACTAATCAAGGTTTGTGATACAGAACCGTGCGATTTGCAGATCTTTTAAAACTTATTATTGAACAGTAACAACATGCGTGTAATACATTTCAAGTAACAGCATAACTTTAATTTATTTTTCGTGCGCTGGCATTCTATGCTTTTTACGAATTAAAGCGCTGTTAAAAGTTTTTGCCTCTTGAAGTTGAATTGAACACTTGGATTTTGTTTCGCTTATTTCCTGGATTCACGAACATCAATTATTGGGATTAAATAAATGTCAATGAATAGAAGAAAAATCCACTCAAAATAAAGGACATACATCGACTTCCCTAGAAATATTTATCAATGTTAGTACACCAGTTGGCTTCGGATAATCCAATTAATAAGCTTGGATGACGTAAAGCTGGGAATTCTTGTTCTTCAAATCCACTATCCGCATCTTACTGAATATAGAAGCAATTTGTTTGAACCATTAACGAGAATAAGGCCTTAATTGTGTAAATATTTAAGTGCTAACAAGAATCATCAGCACAACGGCATTCCACAGCTTTGACAGATCTGCTTCCTCTTTAACTAACTAGGATTAGTTTGTATTTGACAGAAGTTTGCTGAAGGAAGTTTGACGTTGTCTTTCGTTTTTATACAGGTTCTAGTTTGAACTTTATCTCTCGCACTAATAATGCAAAATTTGTACCATCTTATCGCAATATCACACATTTGCAACACGATGGTAATAAAACCTTCTCCTTGTATGGTTCGTTGGTATCCTGATCTATTGCTAACAGAGTACGGTAATGGAAGAACTGCTTGCATTCCGTTTTGGTGAACATTGGAAGCAGTTTCTCACAGGGTTTGTTTTTGTTCCTGTGAAATAGAAAAAATGGTAAACATATTACTTAAATTTCCATCGGTTCATACATTTTGTTATCACTATTGGAGTGAACATACCGGCATGTTTCTACTCGTACACCTTGCGTGTATTCCTTTGTGTTTACAATGCTGATATATTTTTTGTCCATATTCAATCCTTTGCGCGGATAGTGTACCGTTTCTTCACTATCACAAATGGACTCATATGGGCTCCCGTCTTCGTCCACGTTGTCGAACCGTTGTGCAAGCTTGTCTCCATTTTCAACCACGATATCATTTCCGAAGACTTCAGCAAATCGACCCTTCTGCCGATCCATGATTTGATTGATTAGTTCGTGTGGATAGTTAATCACGTTGCTGCAAATTGGAAAATCTGGAGAACAGTCTTCCTTGTTGATTATTGGAATACCTTGGTTGAAAAGGAAGAATGTTACGATATTGCTTGCTAGTTAATAAATGATTTCTAAATTTATTATTATTCCATCTAAAAACACCCTACTGGGGTTTACAATTCGTTTGCATAATTTTAAGATAAACAGAGTAAATTTGAAATAGAATTCAGCCAAAAAAGATCGTCATGAAATCAGATCCCAACGCCCAAGAGGACAACAGCTTCGAATCAAAACTTTCAGAAATTCTCACTTCTGCTACGGCCAATAAAGCGATTGTCACCTACATAGAAGCTTAGTTTTTGCTTCGCTTTTGTCACGGAAAGCATACTCTAAGAAATCGACTGTTTCATGGGCCCTTCTTGCATCAATAATATATTTCGATGATTAATTAATCGAATCAGGTCGTTACTGTTCTACAATGGAACTGCCGTAGTCTGGTGCCTAAACTAGACTCGATTAATTTTTGAATTCACAATTTCGGTTGTGATACATTTATGCGCTTTTGAGAAACGTGATTTTTTTCTCCAGAAAATGAACTCAATTTCCACGATTTTAACATTAAAGGGTGCTTCGATCAAAATTTTTTTCGACTTAAACTTGACGCATTTCCTTTCATCGTGCATTAAAAATTTTGCTCGCCCCTCATTTCGAAGATGTGTGCGTGTAGCATCATGCCTTTATTTTTAATTTTGAGATTAGCACTTCATTGCACATGCATGGCACATGCATGGCGAAAATCCAAACTACTCTTACACCAAGTGGGTGAAATTGTTGAATGTGACTAAATCAACAATTACCAACGTCTTAAATGTGTTTGGTGAACGTTTGTCGACACCCAGGAAAGCTGGTTCAGAGGGAAATCGAAAGCCGGAGGCCACAGCGACGACAAAAAGAGTTACCCGCTGTTTCGAACGGAACCCCAACCTCTCCGTCCGAGATGTCGCAAAGAAGCTGGGAGTGGCGCTTTCAATCATGGATAGAGCTAAAAACGAACTGGACTGTCGACTTACAAGAAAGTGGTGAAAAACAAAACAGACTTCCAAACAACCGGACGGGAAACGTTGCAGATATTTTCAAGCACATTAAACTGTCAAAGCTCGCGAAGGTGTGGCAGGCCATCTGTACCTGTGGCTTGAAGAGCAACGGCATACATTGCGACCGGAACCACCAACAAGGAAATTTATCTGAGCGCGTGCCTACAAAACCGTCTACTGCCATTCCTGAAGCGACACAATTGTTCCGTTCTATTTTGGCCAGATTTGGCATCTTGCCATTACGGAAAAAGGTCATGGAGTTGTATGCCGCCAACAACAAAAAATCTGGGAGAAGTGAGTTTTATATTGTGTTGTGAAGCCTAAAGTAAAAGGAGGAGTGCCATTTATAATAAGGAAAGGGGAAGTCCCGTCCGAATCATAATAGTTTCCCGTCGGTCGCATTCGCCAGGTTCCCTGGAAGAGAAGCTAGGCAAGGGAGTTGGTACCGGTGCACCTGGTTGCCTGGCTGCGGTGATGAAATTTCTGGCTGAGAGTAGGACCTTTTCATGTACCTGCCGGAGGACAAGAATAGTAATAAGGACAGATAGATAACAAGAACAGAAATGGATACTGGACTGTGGTGATCTGATGGCCTCATTTACTCCAAACGAACATGAAAAAACATTGTTGTAAAATGTAACCTTAGTCCACCTCCACCGCTCTAGAACATCAACCAAAACAGAGTCTGGCATGCACACCCGCAAACGTATATTGGAGCGCGCGGGCGTTTGTGTGTCCTTTTTCTCTTTTCAGAGAGTGAGTAATGGCGCTATAACCATAAGCCATAGATGGCTAAGACAAGAGTTAGTGCTCATGTCCCAACCGACTGACAAGCTCACACGCAGGAAGGGCCTGGAGTAGAAAACACCTGTGTTCCAGCCCAGAAAAGCAGATAACAATGGAGTGCATCAACTTTTTAGCTTCGTCACTCCCAACGACCTATATACATAAATATACATACACTTTCTCGCCAAGGAAAGCCTCCCGTACAATCCCATCCAACTTCCAACTCCAGATGTCTATGAAGGTTGCATGAGTTCTCAGCATCTTCTTAAGTAGACATCTAATCAACACTTCCCTCCCATCCCTTGCTGATCATAAGGACCTGGCCAGGTGTTGTGCAAAGAGATCGATGGATGAAGAGCCTGTCATATCCAAGGCAGTTCTTCTGGCGCTTCCGTCGTCTCTACAACAGCCAACCCAGGATTATGTATGGTCGGAAAATGCTATGCTATGCTATGCTATGGAGTGGTATGCTGCCAACAACGTTCAAGTGATGCCCAAGGACAAGAACCCTCCCAACACACCCAGAGCTCCGCCCAATCGAACAATATTGGGCCGTCAAGCGGAAGCTTAAGAATACTCAAAAAGCTGTTGTGAGCGAGATACAGTTTAAGGCAAACAGGCGTTGTGCGGCGAATAAAGTGGACAAGAAGACTACATAAAAAATCTTATGGCAGGTATTAAACGAAAGACCCGGAAATTTGCATTCGGTAAACGGAAGCTTAGCCGAATATTTGACTCACACACATTACTGATTGACCACATTTTGATTGGAACACCCTTTATACGCCTGGATAGAGACGATTCTTATGGAGAAGTGCTTTTAGGGTTCGAAAACTGCTATCCTTTCTACAAAATATCTCTTCCAGCTCTTTCAGGCGTCGAAATCGTTGCTTGTCAAGTATCTGCAAAGGAAAAAGACCTTTGCATAGTTTCAGCAAAAAAACTTAGCTTCCGTTAAAAAAGTTAACGTTCCGTCCAGAACTTCCATTAACCGTAGTCAACTCTGGAATTTAGTTTCTATTTTACCGTCCTCAGTATTGATTCTGGGTGACATGAACACCATGGTATTCGGTGGGGGAGAGACACCTAAATGATGATAACAGGGCGGCTTGAAGGCGATATTTGTAATCGACAAGTCGCCTTCAACGAATTTTTCCAATTTTTTGTCAACAGTTACTCAGCTGGCAGTATAAATGGAGTAAAGGAGATTTGGGGCGATGGCAACATTCTATCAACTCAAAAGTGTCGAAGAAATCTTGGTTTAGGGGGATGGATGTGGGTCGAGACTTCATTCGTGTCATGTCTCGCCTCATGTCCAATCATCATTCTTTAAACGCTCATTTATACCGGGTTGGGCTGAGTGACAGCAATCTCTGTGAGTGTGGACAAGGCTATCAGGACGCAGATCACGTTATTTGGTCTTGTGCTGAACATCGTGGAGTCAGATCTGAGCTTTATGATTCCCTTCGGGCTCGAGGTAGACAATCCAATGTATCAGCTCGAGATATTTTGGCTCTGCATGTCCTGGAGTTTCTAAAACTCATTTATGTGTTTTTGACTAACATTAGCTTTAGATTGTAGTTAGATCAACCTGCATGTTAACTCTAAATTTTTTTTATATGTGTATGTGTGTGTGTTTTTTTCTTTCTCAAAAATGTCAAAAAAGTCAAAAGAAGCCAAAAGTTGTATAGTTATAAGTTTTTTGGACAATTCAGAATTTAAAAAATGTGTTATGTGAACCACACTTCAAATTCCAGCCCACCTTCCCATCCTTTCAGTTGTTATTCCTATTAACCTCGAGACGGCCGCGAGTAATCGGTTCTATCCCCTTTACGTTAAATTTTAGATAATTGATGTATACAAATATAAAAACTTGGCTCTGTAAAGTTAATTCAATTGAGCTTGTACAAATAAATGATCTTAAAAAAAATCATAAATACTTGTTTTTCACCAAACAAGATTTTTAATTTAGGCAAAGTCAGTCTGACCATAACATGAGTCGTGACAGTGCATTTTCTATGCTTGCTTTATAATGAAAAATAATGCATGCATGTTTAACGAAAGCACATTCATGGCAACAGAGTTTTCAAAAAGAATTAAACAATAAACCATTTTTTGTGTAACAATAGATTTTTTTTGTAACAGAACCATCAACCATTTTGAAAAACTTTCTAGTTGAACAGCTGGTCGGGTGAAGTGCCACTTCAGCAGTGTACTAACTCCTGTCGGTCAGCCTTATTACTTTCATTTTAAACTAATTGATCTGTTGAACATATAAAGTTTCAAACATACTTCAATCAAGTAGAAAACATCAAGTCGATTGGTTCGAATACGGCTGAGCATAAGCGATAGCTGAGCGGATTTGGTAATCATTTCAAACCATGTCTTACTATACCACTTCACATATCAGAAACGGGGTTGATTGTTCTAGACCGAATTCCCTGTTTGTTATGGGACATATCTAACCAAGTTTAAGCATTTTTCGCCTAAGTACGCCTACTTCGACAGTTCATTCTATCACTCGTACTTGCTTCACTCATCTTGTCGATGAGCACGTTGGATATGGTGCTGCTGGGTGTAGTCGTAGACGCAGTAGCAACAACGGTGCCACTTATATCTAAGTCACTCGGTGGCACGTAGGTTATGGTTCCGTTTGGGTGCTTGATGACGTAGGACTTTTTTGGATCGAATGTTTTATCAATTTTCCTTAGTGGACGTTTGCCCTGTCTCTGTCGGTTGGCTATCCTAGAGAAAATATGCGCTTTAATTTCAACTAACCTTCCAATAGTTACAAATAGCTGGCGACAAGTGCAAATAGCTTGATTTTTGAAATTGTCTACCTACAGTGCTCACTGCTACAAATTCTGCCGATGCTTCTTGGGAATCATTAGGACTTGGATCTGGATTAGAGTATCCCTTACGGTTAAATACTTCCTGAATACGCTTTTGTACATCTGCTTCAGAAATAGATGATTCATTACCGTTAGAAGAATGATTGCCCAGTCGAGGTCTCACTAGTGGTGTGTAGTCCGAGGCCGATACCATTGGCTGAAAGAATAATTGAAGAAAATCGTCTTAATACTCGTTTTCGTATTTATATTGTTATTGTAAAAAACAAAATTAAGTGCACAACAAGCTAATATTTGAAAGATATAGTTGTTATGCAAAGATTGTACTCGAAAAAAATCAGCATTCTCGTTTATGTATAACTTTCATTGAATGAATACAATTGTATGGAATTTTTGTAAAACTAGTTTGAAATGTATTGTTTACATGAGCAAAATTTCATCACAATCTGTCAAGTGGTAAGCGAGAAGTGCTTGGACAAAAAGTATGGGCGTGGTCGTGGAAAATCTAGGCCAATTCGCGGAATCGTTTGAGAATCGACAATTTGACCGTGTCCCATGTGGTACAACCATTCAAGGAGACCAAGACGATCCAGCGGCGAGCTGGTAGTGGAAGAAATGCGAAGACGACCGACCTCGTGAACGCAATGAAGATGAGAGATTATTTCAAGCGCAATCCGAATCATTTGATCCGGGACGTTGCCCAGATGGTCAATTTAGCTGTCTTGTTCGTCCAGCAGACAATGAAGCGGGCCGGACTTCATACCTTCAAGGTAAGGAAGGCGCATAACCTAACCGATAAAAAGAACACGGTGGTCAAATCCCGCGCCAGGAAACTATACTGCGAGTGGTTGGTTCAACCGAAATGCTTCGTAATCGACGACGAAACGAACATTAAAGCGGACTCAAAGCAGATCCCCGGCCTGATGTTTTTCGTAGGCAAGCCCCGCCTGGAAGTTCTGGAAGAAGAAGGTCGACAAATTTGCCAAGTAGTATGACCATGAATGGCCTAATAACGACTGATCCAGAAAGTATAAGCACACCTTATTTTAACGGTCACTTTGAATATATTGAAATATCTCAACATGTTTTGGCTGCGTCCTTTGTTTGTACATTTCTGAATGACATAGCATCAAAAAGTGCTCAGTTTTGTGTTACCTATCAAAATGCACGGTCTTATTCGGAACACCGAAAAAGTATCGTGCACAAATGGTGCACTGTGAGCGGACTCTCTTTGAGAAAATTGTGCCAAGGAAGAGGGTGTAAGCGTCGGAGCGGTATGATCTGCGGTTCAACAATATAGAGAACAGTGTACGTTTGAAGATGCGCCGAAGAGTAGTCGGAAGTCCGGTCCTGTTAGTCCGGATATCGATAAAAAGATCAGGGATGCCTACAAGCAAAAACCAGCGACTTCGGTTTGGGATGTTGCGAAAAAACTAGGGGTCGAGTAACGTCATGCGTGCCAAAGAAAGTCTTGGGCTAAAAACATACCGAAAGCAGAAAAAACCCAAAAGGAACCCAAAACAGGCCGCGTCCGTGAAACTACGGGCCCGCAAACTCTACGATTCGTTAATGTGTAGAAATTCTGGGTGTATAATAATGGACGATGAAACGTATGTGAAACTAGATTACAAAACGCTTCCCGGACCACAATTCTATACTGTAAGCGAAGACGAAGACATCCCCGAAACGGAGAAGGCAATTTTTACCGAAAAATTTGGTAAGAAGGTTACGGTTTGGCAGGCAATATGCGAGTGTGGTAAAACATCTAGTCCGTACATCACATCGGATACGATGAACACTCAGAAATACGAATGTCTCCAGAAGCGATTATTGCCGATGATCAGGCAGCACGAAGGTCAAGTAGTGTTTTGGCCTGATTTGGCGTCATGTCATTACGCAAAGGACACTTTAGAATGGCACAGAAAGTCAAAATGTATGTTTCGTGCCGAAAGACATGAATCCGCCGAACTGCCCGGAGGCACGGCCAATCGAGACTTTTTAGGCTTTAACCAAAGCAAAACTTCGAAAATTCATAAAACCAGCGCAAGACATCCAAAAATTTAAAAAATATTGGCCAAAAATGGCCAAAATGGTGGGAAGTACCATTGTGCAGAAACTAATGTTCGAGGAAAAGTTAGGAGTCTTGGCTATGATTAAATATTTTGATTAAATGAATGTTAAATATTTTATTAAACCCAAATTAAAAAATGATTTGCCAAATAAAATTATTAAAACTAAAACATGACTTTTTTGTTGTTTTGAAAGTGTGCTTATACTTTCTGGAACAGTCTATATATAGAGAAAAATGCCACCAGAACCGACAGCTGCCTTTCCTCCGGTCCCACAACGGTGACTCTCTATTTTGGTAGGATCTGACATCGTGGCATTACGCTAAACCGGTTATGGAGTGGTACAGAGTGGTACGATGTTGTTTTTATGCCGAAGGAGGCAAATCCGCCAAACTCGTCAGGAAGGTCTTCAAATCAAAATCAAAATATCAAATTTCCTCAACACCCTAAGAGACAACCAGCGCACTGTGGCATAAAAGACAACGAAAAAGCAGACCACCTGGCACCTGAGCACAATGAACGCAGTGCGATTAAACGTGGTGTTCATCATATGTGGCATCTAAAGGTTGTACGGGATCAAATTGCACCACTTTTAAATGGATGTAACATTTTACCCGTTGAGTATGTTCTATTGAAATTTTGGGTGATATTAGTCCAATGTGTATTTGTTTACGCTGTGTAAGTTTCACTTGCAGATGAGCAATCGTGGCGAAGATGGGGTCGGAAGAACAGCAGCGGCGAAATTTGCGATAAATGGCAGAATACGGTAGGTAAAACACGTGCACAGAAGCTCTACACCCAGATGTTGACGAAACCACATTGCCTTGTTATGGATGATGAGACGTAAGTAAAAGCAGACTTTCAGCAGCTTCCAGGGCTCCAATTTTTCACTGCTCATCATAAATTCGATGTCTCTGATTAGATAGAAAGCAGAAAATGTCAAAGTTTGCCAAAAAATATATGATTTGGCAAGCAAGGGTCAATGAGCAGGTGTACCTAAAGGAATGCCTCCAAAAGCGTCTACTTCCTCTTCTGAAGTCGCACGATGGTCCTACGATTTTCTGGCCGGATTTAGCTCTCGTGCAATTACTCGAAAAGAGTGGTTCAAGGCTAACGAGAGGTTTTGGAGTGGACAAGGCTAATTTCACGAAAAGTATCTCAACCCTCCGAACGTACTGGAACTTCGGTCAATTGTAAAGTACTGGGCCATCATGAAGCAGGCATTTCGGAAGCTTCCTATGGATGTAAAATCGGAGGAAGATATGAAGAATAAATGGATTACCACGCAAAAAAAGTTGGTCCAAATGTTTTACAGGACCTTATGAGTAGTGTAGAGAAGAAGCTACATGCATTTGGATATGGAATTGAAATTGAATAAAACAAACAAGGGAAAATATTCATAACATGTTTTATTCTACTCCCTGAAAGTTTGAAGGTGATTGATTGAACGGGCGAATTTTGCCGAATATTTGTGTGTGTCGCAATTTGATTCCGTACACCCTTTACCATGGCTCAAAAATTGAATTATTTTCCTTAAAAAGAACAAAGCCGATATTGGATAGTGGAATGACCGTGGGGATCACAGTGAACAACAAACAGAGTCTCGCCTGAGAGTGGGCTATACCAGAACAACTTTCCCGCATTAAATATCTTTAACCTTCGAACATATAAAAGTTAATTGCCTCTTATATGAACCAAAAGTGTCAGCTTACTTATACTATAGCATCTGATTGATCTAAATTGTAATAGCACTATATTCTTCGTCTCATAAAAGAGGTGAGCCATCCTCTGAAAACCTCTTCAATAAAGAAAGAAAAGAATGGCTGTTCACCGAACAATAAGAAATTTACTGAATTTTTCATTTTTTCTAAGAAAAAATGCCTGTTACGCAAACAGTAAACGATTATTATTAAAATAAGTAAGAATTTCTTCGAAAATTACGTGTGAAACACACATGTTGTTTTTAACAGCTGTCATATACTCAAGTTCTATGTGTTTATATTTTGGTTTCACATCAAGATATACACACAAAGGGTGACTCGGGAATCGAATCGTTCATAGCGAGAGTAACATTATTTCTGCTTTGCAGAAAATCTTGTGTTTTGATTCACTATCAACAACACGCTTTAGCAATGTTGTATGGCTTCCGCATAACAAACGCTAATTGTATTGATTTGATTTCGAAATGATCGGAAAAGTATGCTTTATGTTGTTGCAGCTGTTGAATTCTATTTAGTCACCCCAGCTGAAACGTGCAGTTGAAAATAATATCGCAAAGCGAGCGACCAATAGTTAGTGAATCAGAAACACAATTCAACAACGAAAATGCTACTTTTTATAGCCTTAATTCAAATAAGCTGTGGTGCTTCGAAGATGAGTCAATCAAATGTTTGAGATATTAAATTGAAGTGAAATTCTTCGAAGTTTTTGACTCATTTCAGTTCATGTAGATTTATTTCAGGAATAGCATGATATAATTGACGATGACTCAAACTCTTATTGTTATGTTTTGTATTCTCCGTGGGTGGAGTAACGATTATGATGTTGAAGAAGATGTTCGCTCATCACCATGAGGCAAAAAAAGGGTGGACAGTAATGTTTGCTAGAATAAAAGACATGAAGCGAAAGTGTTGAAAGTTCCGTCAGTGTACGGTAGGTTGAAAATAGAATAGAATATTTAGCGAAAGGGCATGGGTGAAGTAGTGACCTCGAAGCTAGGACGTTTTCTTTGTCCTAACATCCCACTGCGGGGTAGGTCAAGGCACGGATGAATTCGCCACCTCAACAGGCAAAAGTAACGTTGGATCGCGATCGTGTACCAGCGTCGCGGATTAAAAACATCTTTGTGGAAGACAATTTTCGCTCCAGAACTTCAAACTTAGGTTAAAAATGTATCTTTCCAACTAAATTCGCATTCTGGACCACTGTGCACTGATAGCTTTGTGATAGTTGCTAGCGGTAGTTTGTACACACTCTATATGTGTTTTCGTTCTTCGCAAAAATGGTCAAACCGCAGGGAGATTTCATCATGTTGCTTTCTACATTTTTGTTAAAAATGTTTGAATACCGCATCATGTTTGCACTTAATACTTGAATGAAAGGTAACAAAAATGTCGTGGTATAATAGCTATCTAAACTTATTTTGTCAATTTGTATCACGACCAGCTAACACCAACTTATTCACACAAATTAACACAAATAGATTGATGGGGTGGACTAGCAGCTAAGATAAATGTTGATTTGAAAAAAATGAACTTATTTCGGTGCATTTAATTCGAAGTATAACAGTTATCCAATATGTATAAATCACTTTGAATAAGCTTATGTTGTAGTTCAAGGGTAACTTCTGAATGACACCCAACATGGACACAACACCGTTCTTATCTTTGCTGACTAACCTGAAACCATCAAAAACATTAGTACTGTTTAAGGTCAAAATCTTAGTCAGAATACACTTCGTGTCATAACTATAGAACCAGTCATTTTATTGAGGTTTTTGAGTAATAAAAAATAATACATATTGGAAATGAAGTGCAAAGGATTGGATATGGTCTTTATCTATGTTTATAAGAATGTTTTTATATCTTGGATTGTTCTGGTAAGTTAAACAATTATGTAAACAAAAAAAACTATGATTCATAATTATAGAACCAGACGTAAAATTGAATTCCTCCAAAAAGTTTACATCTATTTTGAATTGATTTCAGCATTTTTGTAATGTGTTGGACCTCCGCTGTCCTAAATCAGTCTAAACAACATATTCGGCATACTTTCAACCAGGCGGCGACATGTAGATACTTGTAACTCGTTCCACGCAGATGAAATCGCTCCTTTGAGCTCTTGAACATTCCCGTACTGCTTGTTGTCTCCATACACTGTACGTACCATCTGCTCCACATGTTTTTGATCGGATCCTGATCTGGAGAACAAGCTGTCAACATCATAACTTGGATTTTATGTTCAGAAAACCACGCCATGGTACCTCGGCTATTATGAACTGATGCGTTATCTTGTTGAAATACCCAATCACCTCGATGGTTTTGCTGCAAGAATGGTACCAAATGGGTTTGAAGCATCTCGATGTACTCCTGGCTGTTCATTCTTGTTGACGGAAAAGTAGTCTGCACCACTTCGTTTTGAAAAAATGCCCCCCAAACCAAACCAAAACTGTCCTCTCCAAAGACCACAGATGGAAAGTAACGTGGCTCTTTCCGTAAATCTCTCCCGTATGAAAAGATTTCATCTGGTCCGTCGAGTTTAAATTTCTTCTCATCAGAAAAGATAACCTGAAACAGGACGTGTTTGTAGCTTCGCTGCTTGTTTTATGTGCAAATTTACGGAAAATTAGATAATTAGTGGAAATTACTGTGTAGTGTTGAACTTTTCACCTTGATAATGATTCGGTCACTAAAGAGTTGATTGCGGTCCAACACGAGGCTTTCGACGCTGGTGTAAAAACAAAGTGTCCCCGGTGCAGACGGAACCCCGAACATACAGCCCTGCGTGGTTCATTACATACCACCGATCAACAGGTCGCTGCCTTCATGACTAAGCATGTATCTTGGCGCTGTTGGTTATCTCGGTCGGTCCCAGTAGCGCTGTTCATCTCTGCACTGGACTGAATTGAAGCGAGCGGTGCGATACCCAACTAAGAGGGACAAAAACGTTGAGTCTCGAATACCAGTGCAACAGAGAAGCGGAAGTGATCGTCAGCTATGCTGATATCGACTGTGCGGCCAACACACTGGACCGAAAATACGTGGGCGGCTTCTTTTCAATGTCTATAGATTTAACGTATTATTGAACAGCAAGAACCAATCGACGATATCGTTATCATCAAGCGAAGCTCAGTAAATCGCTCTCACGGCAGCAACTGCAAAGGCCGTATGGAAAAGCGGGGTTCTGAAAGACCTTCATGTAACTACAAGCCCTGTGACGATCCTCGAAGACAAGACAAGAACCTGGAAAGCAAAAGAACCAAACACAGTGATGTGAAGCAGCAATTTATCCGAGTTCTGGTTGAGAGCGGTACGGTGTACATCGAGCCGATTGTTACCCGTGATCATCTGGACGCTTCCGGAAACCCCTGGAAGCCACCCGGTTCAAACTGCTGACATCAAATCTAAGAATGTCGGATTGAAAGGGGGTATTGCTCAGGATGGTACAATTGACGTCTTCCGATATACCATAGCAACGAGTAAATAATAAACTCGTTGCAGAAGTCATTAGTATAGAAGCATGGGTACCATGGTTACAGATAAACAATATGTGGGTATAAATTGACACATAGAAACTCATAACAACCGAATTTACAGTTACAGTGTGGGATGGTGTACGCGCGATTAGACGCGTGTTTTAGATTTTGTATTGTCAACCAATACAAAATAGTGATTTAGGGTCGTTTGTATGGACGAACTTCGGTGTAATGAATATCAACGATTTTGTTTATATTGAGTTTTTTTTCTTCAATGATTTTCTTTCAATTCTGAATACAATACCATCTCGCAGGGATCTCTTTTAAATACAATATTTATTTATTCCTTAATTTTTTTTCCTCTTTGCATCTAATTTCATCACCTGCCAACAGCCCACATTGGAGCTGCATTGGGCTTATTTTTTTTACCGTTTCGTGTTTGATTGTTACAAAAATTTCCATTTGTCCAAAACGATGAAAATAAAGCAATGTTTTTCAACTTTCTTGTTTTTATCTTCAGTAAAAGTACAGTTATAATGATCACTTGTTTGCTCTCCTTCGCAATACAAAAAAACCTAACTTACTAACAATTGAATTCCTTCTTCCTATCAGATAGACATTATTTTTTTTCGTTCCGACTTATAGCCTAGTGCTTGTTTTTGAGCAAAGTTACACCTGAATGCTTGAAGATTGGTTTACAAAAAAAAGAGTACAAAAGAAGCTTAAAGCGGGGAAATATTCATTTAAACCTATTTACAAAAGAATTCCAGATAGAGATTGGAAGGAAATTGAAATTTGAGCGCTCTTGTTTTATCCTAACTCTCTTACAATAACAAATAGTGTTTTCTTTTTTTTTTTTTATCGGTAGAGGAAGTGAAGATTAGATTTTTGTTAACATTCTCTCTCAATCATGTAGAAGGGGAAAAAGTTAAGTCATCATCATGTAATTTTTAAAATTGAAAACAGAAGGGAGCGATATTTACACTTAAAATAAATTTTAGTGAGCATGGAGAATTTTAACCTTTTAGAAAAAGAATGACAATGGATTGAAGCCTAACCTAATGAAGAGACACTAGAAGACAGACAGAGATAAAGATTAAATTGAGCAATCGAGTTCGTTAGGAAGATAGACCTGACGCGTGACATTGAGGTTAGGTTAGCCGAGGTCGGTAAGGTAGTTTTTACAATCCGGTATTTTAAAGTGAGGAAATGAGTGGCGGAAACCAGTTTCCATGCATAGAATAATACACCTAAAAGCTAACATAAGAACAAAACACAAGTATCCTTTTCCAGCCTTATAAAATTTGTCTCTGTTTCAGTGTTATTTTGAATATACAGTTACACAACAACAGTTTTGAGCTAGTACACACACCTCGTCTTTTGTTTGGCGGTCCTGGAGTCTTTGAGATTGGGTGTCGAAGTCTGCTTCTTCCTCCTGGTTGGAAAGTGAGGTTTTTTTACAGGTCAATGTCCCTTTTGTCAGGGGCTTTTAACTACTGGGACTCTAGTCTTGTATTTACAACATTGCGAGTGCTTTCGGTTGTTTGATTTATGCAATGTGGAGGATGTTTTATGGACGGGGGGCGCAGGCCTCTCCCAAAACTCCAGACCGCCCTAGATATTAGGAAAAATAGTTTATGAGATAGAAATGGGTCTACGAAGAGATTTGCTTTTGTTTTCTAAGTTGAGTCTGAGGGATGGTTTGAGATAGAGATTTTCGTTTTCGGTTAAGATCTACGTGATAATAAGGAAACCTAGATATGTGGGGAGCTCGCATGAAGATGGGCACTCAGGGGATGGGTTGATGAGGGAGGATCTGCAACCTTAGATGAGTGACGTAATCAGACGTGCTTTGAAGTTAACCACTCGTTCGCTGGTTTGTGCGATTCGCTGTAAGGAGAGAGGATTCAATATTTGTTAAATGTGTTCATCTACAGGATGACTACGGGTTGTGAATTGATGTTGGTTGGTGAAAACGGGTACTCACCAGAATCAAATCCTGAATCAGGTTGGACAGGCCACGGTTGGCGTAACACGAAAAGACGGGTTACTGGTCCGGGAATGCCTTCGGTGTAACCGTCGCCCTTGCCCAGCTCGTGGTCGTCTTCGGGAGAGTTGGCTCTTTTCATCACCCTGCTCGGTACCGGAACTACCTGAAACGAGCTGCGGGGAGATTTTCAATCAAGATTAGTTTGCCATGAAACAATAAACGATCGAAGAACACATAGAACGTAGTGACAACAACAGAGAGACAGAGAGACAGAGAGGAGAATTAGTTAGATAACAAAACATATTCAGTAGTGAAGAGTTAGTGTGTAGTTTATTCTAGGTGGGCGCTCGTTTCTCACGTCAGTTTTTCACGCTCGTTCCGGCTGATTCATGTGCGAGTCACTTTTCACTTTGTATGTTTGCGTTTCGTTGTTGTTATCCGAACGGTTGCAATCATCGTCGAACAATCGTCTGTCATTTTGTCATCGTGGTGCGTTGGTCACACGACTTTGAGTGAAAACAGAGGGATGTCAGATAAAAATTGAGGTAATGAGGAGAAGAAGAAAATGGAAGAAGCAAAATGAGAAATGAAGATGTTGGAAGAAAAAGGAAATAACGCAAATTGAAAAGTGCTTGGGCTCGGGTTGATCAAGATAACAAAATGGAAGAGGGACCGATCTAGCAAAACAAAACAATCGAGGATATTGACACTCTGACAGAGGATTATTGGTGCGATGAATGTGAAAAATCAAGAGAAGTTTAGGATAAACGGTTGCGGTGTAATTTTGATTTGAAAGTCGCGTTATGCGTACAAAAAAAAAAAGAAAAAATAACGTGATCGAGCGAAATCAAGCACTTTTCAATCTGTAATTTATTTTAATTAAGTGTCAGCACAAAATAGAAAAGGTATGGTATACTGAAGAAGCGTAAATGAAAAGAAGAGGGAAAATAGAGTGCGTTAGGATTGTTAGAACATTATCTATTAAGAATTGTCACAAAAGTTATTACCTAAGTATTTTCAAATATTCTCAAGATTGTTTTCATGGACAGCTTGTTCCTAGGCTTGTTCTTGGTTGACAAACTTTCTATGTCGTAGCTCATGGCAAATTTTTCTTCACGATATTTTCAATTATTTCAACATTATTGAAAGCGGATCTTGCCGATTGAATAATCGCATCTCAGCGAATCTTGTTCGGGATTATCAACTGGCTTAATATGTTGAGCAAATCTTGCGTGAGACTCTGAGAGGACATTTCTATTTGTTGTTCTGTAACATCCAAAATTCTTGCAATTTTTGTGAATTATTCTATTAATTGGTGAATTGATAGATTAGGTGAACATCTTTTGCCAGCTAATAAGGCTTTGGAAGAACCATGTTCTATCTCTTACATCTCACTACAACCAACAATCAATATGCAACTAGCGATTTGAAATTGGTTCACTGTTGTAGAACCCCTTGTTCCGAATTACACCTTGAAGCCAGCACCTTGTTATACATATTTGCGCCTTTGTTTTGATTTGCCGTGTTATTTTGACAGAATATTTGGTAAAACGGGGCAATCCATACAAAAAAATTGAAGGTCCATTCGTTCAAAACATGACAAGGGGGTTATATAAAGTCACTTTATGCGTGACATAATTAATGGACTTGCCCTTATGGCTTCAAAAATAGGAAAATGCATGGGGATTTTTTGCATCAATAAACAATGTAACTGACAAAACTGGTTTTATGACTATGAAATTCGAAACTAGATACGAAGCAATTTCAACTGAAATTCCAGCCCAGCCAAAGAGAACCGAATTCCGTAATTACAACAGAAAAGCCAGTTTGTTTGAAAGCGTTCAGTAATATTTGAGCAACCCGATGTTCGGTTATTGCTGATTGGATTTATTTTGGTCAACCAAGTTTTTTGGAAAATTTGACAGATTGTGAGAAACTAAAAATTTAACGAGGACTCGGTTGTTCCATTTTGAACTGAACAGAGTACCGAGCGGTCAGTAGATAAAAACTCGTTTAAAATTCAACCAGTTTCGGTATTATGGCTGGCCCACAATTGATACGTTGCGGATGCGTTTGCGTCAATTTGACAGTTTTCCCATAGGTTTTCTGTCAAATTTACGTCAACGCATCCGCAACGTATCAATTGTGGGTGACCCTTTATTTTCTCATTGTGACGAGATTAAATTCGTGGCAAAACAGAATTAGTTTAAATTGAGTACTTCAAGCATTGGGTAACAACTATATTTAAAACTGAGTAACTAACGAGCCTGTAGCAGAAACTATCGTTTGGGTCAATAACAGGGATCTGGCGGACAGAGATTTTCCTGTAGTCAACATCTCTAACAACGAAACGTCAAAAGATTCATTGTTTGTTAACGATGCTGGCGTTCCTGCCCGTAGTAACAAACGTCAGGCGGGCCTTTTAAAATAAGGCCTGTGATATGTTGCATACTGTCAAACGCTAAGTAAATAGGTTAGGGTTGCCAGGCCCCTGGTCAGAAACACTCCCAGGAAAAGTCGCCCCCTACATGTGACTGCCAGTAGAGTTGTCTGCCAGCAGAGTCGACTGCCAGCAGAATCGATAGACGAATCCAAGTTGAAAAAAGAAGAAGACATCGAGTGGTGATAAATCTGACAGCTCTCATGTTAGAGTATAGGATGAAAATCTTGAAATGCTCCGAAAAAATTCAAATTAAATTTTAATTAGAAGGGGTTTGATGTATGAACGATGAAAAATCCAAAACTGCATAATACAGCGCCAACATTTGATAAGGGCGAATCTGATTTTGTAAACAAACACTTTGTCTGCTAATTTATCGGGAGTTGATTACAATTCCTTCAAATTGAGTATATCAGTGGATAGATATTTATTTATTTATTTATTTATTTATTTATTTATTTATTTATTATTCGGTTGAGATAACATAAATATAACTTGTTTTAGTCTTTATGAAGTTAGTGCGACTAATTATTTTCGCAGTGTGCTACTTGGGAAAGCTCCTCTTTCTTAAAGCGTGCTTAATTTGTATTTGTTACCTTTAATTCAAGAGAAAATGACAACGAAAGCCATTGTTTACAATAGCATACTCGCCCTAATCTAATGTTGGCGCTGAATTAGGCCATAATTTCATTTTTATTTTTATTTGGCTGAAAATGTCTTTATTGGGTAGTTGTAGATGTTTCGTCTATCATACAAAAAAACGCTTTTAATTAGAATTTCATTTGAATATTTTAGAAGCATTTTAAGAATTTCGTCCTATACTTTAACATGGGAGCTGTCAGATTTATCACCATTCGCTGTCTTCTTATTTTTTCAACCTGGGTTCGTCCATTGCCGCAGGTGAATTTTGGTTTTACATGCTAAGTTAAAATCACCAAAAATTAGGTTTTAATTTAATCAAAAATTTATTTTTGGCAGCAAAACCGATAATGTTATCGGTATAATTTCTCGAAAGATTCCGTTTGATTTTACTTATTTTTCGAGTAAAGTGTAGAGTTAAGTCAAGTAAATGTACTCTTTATTTTTTTTTTTATCTAAACGTGGTTTAAAATGCTCTCATTTGGCTGCATGCAATATCGGTAAAAAATAAATTATTTAGGTTTTTTTATGATAACCGATAATTTCTGTACGTGAACTTTGGTGCGGTTTTCGGTATTGGTTTTATCGACTTCATCATTTTTCCGCAAGGAATGGAATAAAATCGGACTATATGCGCAACTTTCCTATCACAGATGTTACTAATGTTATCGATCTTCCCCTACGATAATTGCACGATATTACCAAACCACCAAAAATTTAATACGATTGACTCAACACGGAGAATCCAAACTACCCAAAATCAAGTGTGACAGTACTCAAAACTAAGTACTCTGATAGACCTACTGTTTTGGATATATTTTTTTCTCACCGGTAGGTAGTTTAAACTCAATCTTGAAGTTAAATTGAAAAGGTCAATTTTACGCTGGGCAAGATATTTTCAGAGTAGTAAGTTTTCAGTATACGAAAGGCGGCTCTTTTGCGAAACTATCTAAATCGGATGTTGAGCTGTCACTTTGCTTTGGCTGCAAATTATTGATCGTCATTTGATCAACAACATTTTATTTTTTGCGTACCGTGTCTAGTGTCCGGTTTAAAATTTAACGCGTCCGAAGTGTCTCGTCCATTAATTACGTCACGCAAAAAATGACTTTTAAGAACCGAGCCCCCCCCCCCTATCACGTTTTTTGTAAGGACTTTCAAATTTTTTTGTATGGATCGTCACGTTTTCCCAAAACCCCCGCTCCCCCCTTACTGCGTGACATAATTAATAGGCCTTCCCTAATTGATATGGTGCAATATAATTAAATTCTGCATATGGGAAGCTACACAAAAATAAACCGGTTACTGTAATTATTTTATCAGGGTGTCGTTTCTCTGGAGGATGTAATAGCAAAGTTCATGGAGATCACAGATCTTCGATGTGATTTGACACTTCCTGATAAGAAGGTCCAGAAGTTTCTTTCAGAACTTTCCTCGACCATTTTTTGGAGTCAACGGCATGCCATTCCCCAAGTAAAGGCCCAGCTACAATGAGGAGCGCAACGGCGCGTTGCGGCAGCTTTTGACAGTTAATCCATATATTTTATGTCAAAAACTGCCGCACCGCGCCGTTGCGCTCCCCATTGCATGTAGCCCAGCTTTAAAGCGTTTCTTGGCAAACGAATTAGCACTCTATTTGATCAAATTGCCAATGGAATGTTTGAAAGTACCAGAAAATGTTGCAATAAATCAAATATAGTTGGTTTTATTCGAATTAACAGGTTTTTTTTATTGAGTTTAGTGGAAGAAAGTTCACTAAACAACAATTTTGAATAATATTTTCAAAACAAGAAAACCTGGTTTTGGATTATTTTACTGTAGCTTCACTTTTAGCAAACAGTTGATTTCACTCAGCATTGAGTCTTTTGGAAATTTTCAAAATTGTCATGATGAGTGAACATGATTTAATTTTGGAAAGTTTGGTTTCTCTGTGAAATTAGTCAAAACTATGACTACTCCAAAGTGAAGATGACAAACAGTTAACCAGTTACTTCCAACTATCTTTAATCACTTTTGATTTGCCATGTTTTTACCCAATTTAAGAATTTTACTCAATTTTGGGATGCTTAGAAATAACGTGTAAGCATAGAGAACAGATATTCAAGCTGGAGTGCCCTCATTTTTAAATTTTTGTAACTGTCATTTTAAAATTACATCTCATTTCCGTTAGTTTTGCTGAATTCTATGTTGATGGCGCTACCTGCGCCTCTCGATATGATAGTCGTTGACTGTCTGTCAATTTTAGTTTGATGAAACCTATACTAGGCAGCGCTGTTTTTCCAACGGCTTTTGAAAATATTTGAGTATGCTTGTCTGTTCTCTGTGGTATGAGTAAAGAAACGGAACGGAAAAGAAATTTCTTTATAACGTTCCCTACGCGCTGCTTCGAGACAACTCAGTGACTGAGAAGACTGTAATAATTTTTGCCAGCAATACGGAGTGGTCAAAAAATAGTAAACCTTATCACTTTTGAATCAATGCTTCAGGGCGGATTTTATCACCTGAAGTCTGAAGAGTATCCTTAATTGTAAGAAGAGGACGTCTATTAACAGCTACGAATTTTCAATGCAAGGGTTGTTCGTTTTGAGCAAATAGTGTTTCACATAGATATCATAAACTTGATTTGAGGACCTCATTTAATTCGCTATTAATCGAGCAATGAATCAGCTTGACAGAAAATGCGCTGCTGCTGAACTTAAACCTTTGCCTTACTTCCACTGAAATGTGAAATCGGTGCGACTAACGCAATGAGTGTGTTGCAATATTGATCAAAAGAACTTATTCGGAAAGCTTTCACTGTGAATTGACTGCAAATCGATTGAAATTTGCTACGCACGATTCTAGTGAGACACCCCTTGGTTGTGAACTATTTTTTTAGCGGTGATTCATTAAGCTTCGGACCGATGTGCTGGTACTTCCTGAGCCAAAAGCTATATCCATTTTCTTAATGACTATAGATCATTGCACGGAATGTATTAACCTTACTTCTTTGACAGTTCAGGGAGCTTGTTTACAAGGTGTTAGAATTTGAACCGTTTAAACGAAATTTTTCTTTGGCTTTTTCCGGATTCTGTACGATTAGTTTCATGAAATGATGTAAAAATAAACACTAGTGTCTATTTTCCGGGTATTTTACTTCAATCGTAATAAATTTGGAGCTAAAAATCTCAAACCGATCTTACCGAAAATATTCTAAGTCCACGTAAACAAGTTCCCTGAACTGTCAAAACTGCATTGATGACGCCATCGTGCAATGATCTATCCAGCCGCTGATACTAGCGCATTGGTCCCATGCTTAATGATTCATCTCTCAAAAATTAACTCCCTCAAGATCCCTCCCTGGTCAAGTTGACTATTGCATATAATGGTTACAAGAATCATTAAAATGGACGAATTCACCACGTTCATGTGATTCTTGACTTCACAGACAAAAATCTTTTAGTAAAAACTACCATTTTACCCGACTACGCCTATCTTTAAAACTACCATGGAATTCCAGTCAAAGTTACTACGTTTATGGTAAAATCTTCAACGTTTGTGGTATATTTGACAGACCTCATATTGATATCAACCGCACCATGGTTGATCTAATCGCAGGCATGGTAAAATCAAACGCATTTATAGTCAGGTGAAAATTGTTCGTGTTTGCGCTTAATTTAACCCTCTAAATTTTAGTTTCTACTGCGGTTTTATTTTGCGTGTATGATCATGGCAACAAGGACTATTCCAACATTATGGTAAATGTTGAATCAATTATTTTTAATGGTCGTTTTGACCATGCTCATAGTAGGTTCAAAATTGCTATATCGCAATAGTCCTCCTAACCCTCAATAATGGTAAAATTGACTATAAAATTTGTCTCTGTGTACAAAAAGATTCAAAGATACAAAACAAAGATTCAAATAAATAATCGAGTAGTCTACGGCAATAATGAATAGGAAACTAGCGTTTTAAAATTGGCTCACTGCTTCAGATCATCTTGGTCTCAAGTAAACCTTGCACCTTGCAACACTAGAATTTTTTGTTTTGATTCGCTGTGTTATTTTGACAGAATACCTGAGGGGTTGTTCGTTATGATTTATGTTTTAGGGGTGATTTATTAAGATTGGGACCGATGAACTAGTACTTCCTGAGCCAAAACTATATTCAGTTTCTTCATGACCATCCATTTTAGGTAATTCGGCAGTGCATTTACGTTGCAAAACTGAGTCGTAAAACCCGATGCAAAGTAAGCCACCCTGCAAGATTTAATCTCAAGCTGATTTAAACTATGACAGACGACAAAAAAAAAAATGTCGACTAAAACAAAACAAATGTCCAGTAAAACAAGTTTCGAACATAGATTGTGACTTGTGATTGGTTAGGAACAGGAGGAGAAAGAAAGAGATTAGCAGAGTGTAGAGTATGAGGTGAAAAAGGAGGAGAAGAGAACAGAAAAAGTTACGGAACAAATCAACAAAAGAAGTCAAAATTACCGCAGAATGACTAGAAGAGAAGGAAGAGTGGCTAGTGGTGGTGGTGATGGTGGTAAGTCGTCCTTCGTCGTTCTTGTTGTTGTGGTTGTTCTTGTCGTTGGTCAGTGACTCGGTGCCAGCGACGACACGGTACACGGTTCCGGCAGCACGTGCGGCTCGATCGGCCGTTTGCTTTTAGATTGTTTATTGTTTTGAGTTATTTTTTTTTGTTATTCCAGTTCAGTTGTGACGTTTCGACACATCGAAAGATTAAAGTTTTTGACGTATGAGAATTTTTTCCGAGAGACAAAGGTTGACAGAATTGGAAGGCGGTGCAGAGTGGTCGAGGTGTGTTTTGTGTGCAAAGTGAGTAGAGTTAAAGGAAAGGAAAAGATGTTCGTTTGTGAAGAAGAAAAGAAGAGAAAAAAAACGGAAAGAGAAAGAAGGTCAGGAAATCAAAGTGTTAAAGTGTCATTTGCTCCGGTGGGATATCTTGTTTGGCTTGGTAGTCGATAAAACAGAGAGCGCTGGTCAGCAGTCGGAAATTGATAAAGGAAAGGTGTCTGCCTATTCAGCAGGATACTTACACGGATGATGTCAAAGAGGAAGTTACCGGAACCGCCGGCTCCACCCGAGGAACCACCGAAGAGAAATCTAAAAGAAAAAGGGAAAGCAAATGTGAACGTGGATCACGAAGGCTCAAAAACTGATTGTTTACCTTTTGTTACGATCTTCGTCGTTGCCTTCGGAATCCAGCGAGAGTTCATCTAGGGCAGAGCTCTTGGCCGACGCGTTGCTGGCTTCGTCGTTTTCTCCCACGGATTTGATGTCCTGATCGGTGGCACGAGCTTTACGGATGGCATTCAGAGTGTCACTCAGTCCAGCCAGATCTAGCGATTCCAGCGTGTTCATATCCTGGTTGGAGGTGATCTACGGAGTGGGAAGCCCCGAATGGTTGTGCAGGAAACGCGATCGTGGTGGAAGGTAGGCGAACCATGCACCATGGATGGAACACAGAACACAAACCCACATGCAGGCACACACAAACACATATAAAGAGAAGTGAGCGCGAGTTTGGAAATGCACGGGTGTTTGCGTTGATCGGTAAGGTAGATTTGTTTTGTTTTTCGCGATAGATGATTGATTTTGTTGTTGAAAGAATTCGAGTTCGAATTTCAGGTTTGGGATGAGAAAGATGAAATGAGAGCATTAAATGAGTTTAATTTGATTTCTGTATCATGTTTCAGCATTTGGGTTTTTGGTAGGATTTCTAAGGAAAATTATTACGATTAAATCTAAATGTGGGGAAGGTTATGAAGGAGAAAAAGATAGTAGAAATGAGACAAAGTTTTCGTCAGAGAATAAGAAACAGATATAGAGAGAAACACACACTGGGTTCTACTCAGCTACGGTTTGGCGGAAACGAGCGGGAGAGTTTGGCAACGGGATTTATTGCCAGAGAGGGTAGTGGGAAGAACAGAACACAGACAAACCGAACGATCCCATACAGTGTCATCGTGAAAGTACGGTAGTTCAACTTTTGGCCACCAGATCACGCTACAGTTCAAAGAGAGAGAGAGGGAGAAAAGGTAAGAGAGAATGCTAGAATGATGAAGCAGCTGTCATTCTGTTGTTCAAAGCGTTATGAAACATTCAGTGGTTTGTTATGGAAGAGCTATGACGGAATCGGTCATGCTAGATTGTTGTTATTGCACAAATGATTCGATCTATGACACACAAATATTACTACTAAAAAGAAGGAGTAGAAGTCAAAGAAGAGCAGAGAGAATTGTAAAGAGAAGAAGAGAGCTACTAAGATTAATGATAAAAATAAATCCCATGACGAGCGCTGCCGCTACTGTGAACTAGGTGGCGATGCGCCCGTCGGTAAAGTAGATCTACTGTTGTTTTACACCAGACAGTCTTCTAGCTTCGCATTTGCGCTACACACACTGGTGAATGTTTACTGGACTACACTAGGGTTGTTCGTATCTATATAGATGTGTGCGTGGAGCGTGGAAAAGGATGAGCCGGAAGTCTCATACCACGTTGGAATCGGTGCTCTCTTGTGCATTTTGTGTGGTCGTCAGTTCAGCACTGCTGCTGTCGCTGCCGTTACTAGTGATGGTGCTAGGTGCGGCCGTATCGGCGGAAAGTGCCGTAGTCGTGGGATCGCTGCTTGATAACGATGACGACGACGACGATGACAAAGAGGAAGCAGTGCCCGGACTGATGGCACTTGGCAGTGTTGCCGTCAAAGCGGCTGCCCGTTTGCGAATTTCGTTTTCGTCCGAAGTGGTAGTATCGCTAGAATCGGTACTGGAACTAGCTTTCTCATCGTCGTCGCCGCCATTGCTCGGTGGGAACGTGGGCAGCGAAATGCTCACTTTGCGTCCACCGTCGTTGGAGTCGTTCTTCGCGCTGTCGGCTTTATCATCATCATCATCATCATCAAAATCAGCGTCGAAATCATCGTCGGTGGTTCCGCGATTGTTGGTACCGCCGCCAGCTCCTCCACCCAGACCGCTGCGGAGTAGGATCGGTCCAATGGTGCGGAACAAATAGGACGTGATCATCTGGATTTTCTGATCCAGAATCTACATAGTAAAAGGGGGGAATCGGAAAGCAGACGTGGAATCGTGTTCAAAAAAATTAAGCTCATATTTACAACATTAATTGGGATGAAATTTCAGAGTAGATAAATGACGAATGGCGACATCTGTGAGTGTCGTGCTAGTAACATGTGATGAAGCGAGTTTTGGTTAAGATCAAGCGGTGAATGCAACTGAAGGGGTGGTAATTGATCTCTTAGATAAAAATAAAAGCTTTCAACGCCCTGATCTTTTTTTTTCCCAAGAAACAAAAAAGCGACCAACATTGACGGAAAAATGAAAGTTGTTTCCACTCTATCCCTGAGCACGGTTTTGCCTTCATCGCTGTGGTTGTCTATCTTGGAACGGAGCAGAGCAATGCAGAGCCGTCGTCCTTCGCGGGGGGTTGATATTTTATTTTCAATTTTCGTCCTCTAACCGGTCGAACGCCGCCGCCGTCGCCGCCGATGTTGAAGATTGGTTTAGGTTATCTTTTCCGTTTTGCTCGCAGGCTGCACTGCTCCACTTGAATATGTATGTGCAGTCGGTCGGAAGAACACACCCTGGGGGCTGGTTGGTCTTGGAAGGGGCAAAATCCGGAGGTGACGAACTCATAAGCACCTGAAGGCGGATGATTGATTGACTGAAGTTGGTGTCGGTTTTGACAGAGCACGTGACCTTTTGGGGTTGCGCGTCCGTCGGTGGTTGGATCGATTATGACATTTGCGAATGCCCTGGGGGGAGAAGATTACTGTCCCAAAAGCCTCATCAACCCGTCAACATGTTTTGGTGGGGCGATGAACGAGTTATGAAGATGTTCGCTTGATTGCGGTTGGTTTATTTATTGCTTTGACAGAGGAAGCTGGCACAAACTGGTTTCGAAAACCATACTGTTCCACTCGTTGGAAATATTAGAAGGCTAATTTAGAAGTCCTGAAGTGATATCGTGTGGCTTCTTAAAGGTTCTTACGTTTGTTTTTTTTTATTATCATAAAAGATGATTTTGAGCTTGATGAGGGGGAGAAAGAGCGGAAGTTGTCATTTGCGTTTGACTTCCTCTGACTTTGAAAAGCTTATGAAATATTTGAAACAGAACATTCGAAGGTTTTGTGAGGTTTGTTTGCAATATTTCTCACTTAGAATAAAATGTTTGAATAGCTAGGAGATTGTCTAATAAAAGAAATTAAAATTTGTCCTGATTCTTAAATCTTTGTTTTTATGTTTGCCTTGTTCCTAAGCATTCCAAATTTATTGTTTTCACTTATAGCTTATTACAGTGTGTCTCACAATACGTGTCACTTTTTTCAGTGTTGGTTTATTTGAGCTGGGTAATTTTAACAGCGGAATTGATTATACCCGTTTTGAGTGTAATTTTTTGACAGCTTATCGTTGAAGATAAATAAGCGATTCCGTTTGTTTATATTTATCAGCTACCATGGAAACCACACGGGAGCAAGTTTTAAAATTACATCTGCAAAAGCTTAGACCGTGTCAGATATTCAATAGCCTTAAGCAGTTCGGAGTGAGTAAACGTTTTGTTTTTCGTACCTTGAAATGGTTCAAGGAAACTATAAATGTCCATATTCAAAACAAAGAAGGTGCCAGACGAACTGCCAGAACGAAGAAAAAATCAAATGTGCAAGGGAGCAAATAAGACGTAATCCGGCCGTATCTGGCCGTAAATTGAGCAAACAATTTCAAATATTCCTTGCTTGAATGAACAGGCTTCTCATTCATGATCTGAATGCAAGCCGTACAAGAAACAACGGCTTCACGGGTTGACGGAGCGTCAAGTAAGCCAGGGTCCTAGACTGCGAGATTTTATTTTCGGATGAAAGGCTCTTCCTCCTGCACGACAGTCATAATCAACTAAATGATCCTGTGTATGGCAAAAGTCTTGCTAATATTCCAAGAGATAAACTAGCTGCAGAACGCTATCAGAATGTATCGAAAATCATGGTATGGGGCGCCGTTTCACGAAAAGGAAATCTTCTTCTTCTTTTCATAGCACCTAACGCAAAAATCAACACTGAATATTACATCGAGCAGATTTTGAGAGCCATTCTGCTTCCGCAAAAATCGTTATCACGGAAAAGGAAGAGAGATTCGAATTGAATTAATATGGTAAATTTCTATAATATGTATCTTTCAAATGAAAAATATAGGCTATGATTTGGTTGATTTGTTTTGCTGTAATTCTATTTTGTTTAAGTGACGCCTATTGTGAGACACCCTGTACTTGGTCTCAACTTAGTGTTCTAAATGCACTTTAACAGTAATTAATAACTGTTTCTGATGTAAGGTTTTGTTGCGACATTCGTATGATTGTGGCAGGTACAATCGTACTCTATGCTCAGAGAGTCGATAAATTTTCCTTTACAAAAAGTCCTATACTAGACCGGAAATTGAACTCCAGCTAGTGTTGCTTAATAGCTGCGCCTTTACTGACTAGGCTAAGGGAGGAAGACTTTGGATACGCGTTCATTAGATTTCTGCTGTTAGAGTTTTCCTTATCAACAAAACTCTCATCTTCAATAAAAGTTGACTAGTTACTTTTACACAGATAAAAAAACATAGAATTTTCATAGAAAATAATCGGATATTGCAAGTAAACTCAAGCCAGATAACGCCTTAATCTAGCCTGTTGAATGAAAGATTGCAAAACATTGTTGTATGGCGCATGAAAGTTTGCAAACAATTTTTTTGTACGCCTTCTTTAGCTTGGCATCAAACGAGGGGAAATCTTACGTGCCTGTTAAAATTCATTTTTTTTTCTTTCGTGTATCGCATTTATTGAAATTTATAATTGTTTTTGTTTGTAAAGAAATCTATGAAGAGTCTAAAGTTTGTCTGAAAATCTCTGTAGTGAGCTGACCATATCTATGCCTGCTAATTCTTGAAGCTATGATCATCTCTGAATTTATTAGGGTAAAATGACCATCATGTTTATTTCATTACTTTTTCGCTTCAAATTTTGCTGAACTCAGACCTGGAGTAGTGGCGATGTATGCGTATTCCTTCGAAATTCGGCAACATACCAGTCCAGCGTTAACATTGACCGAGACTTGGAAGAACTTCACCTCCCGCGGTGTACCCTGTAAACGTTAAGCTCCCTTTAACGGCTAAGCGAGCTACAACGGAGGAAGCGCCATACGGCGCAGGATCCGACAGAAAGTAGTAAGTGGTCGTGACATTGGAAACAGGGATGACCTTGGAGTAAAGCCGCACTCCCAGACGTTTCAACCCCGGTGCTGGCCCTGGCCATTCGAAGCGAGGTTCGGAAGGTACCATAAGTGGTCGGGTAGGGAGATTGCGAACGCTCTGGATTAACCTCATGCGTCTTGCACCCTGCTGGGATCCCGGAGCATTTCGATCGAATCAGCGTCAGGTCGGCGAAGCTAACTACTAAGGACCTATGTAGTTAGACATAGTGGATGCACAGTAGCCCCTCCCTGAAGTTATACTGAAAGGTAGTTTAGGGAAGGCCGGAGCGCGAGGAACGGGTGGGGTTTCAGTGGGTCGAGGAGTTGGCGCCCTCATCCCCACACCCTGAGTTCTTCAGGAGCCTGTTACATGGAAAAAATCCGTGCCCGGATCCGTGAACTGCAGTCATGAATTCGAGAGCAAGCAAAAATACACCGTGAACTGAATCACGTAAACGGGAACTAGTTCACGTTTTTGGGTAAAAATCATGAAAACGTGAACCAGTGAACGTGAACGTTTTCATTTTCATCCCGCAGATTTTTCATCCCGTCTGAAAAAAGACTGTCCACGTCTATTTCGCCGTCCATTTGCAGCCCGTGCGTAAAGGTCTTGCACTATCATTTCCCAGTGAATCATAAACGGTGTGAGTAAATCCTAGTAAAACGAAGAACCCATCACGCAATTCAGTACTTAAGTTTGTCTCACATCAAATTGCATCCCGAAAAAAAACGGTAGAAAATTATCCATTGGGTATTTTCTTTGAAAATTTGGGTAGAAGAAGCTTAAAGTGTTTTTGTCCCTGCCCTTTGGTTCAAAAAGGGGTATGGGCGCGTTCTGTCGAGTTGGTCACGGCAGGTTTCATGTGTGAATCGGCTGCCCCATCAGCGTTCAAAAGTACCTGATCCAAATGGACAGCTTGTAATTGGACAGGTAAGCAAGCAAATGACCACTACAAAATAAACTTAATATCCATGATATGATATATAACGGGAAAGGGAGGGACCATCAGGGCACCCAAGTGAAACAATTTGGATAGGGAGCATGGAACTGCCTCCTCCCTATTGTTAACATTTCGCGGAACGAGGGCCGGCTCTTCGACCCCATCTATTGGGTTTATTCTGTTAATCGAGGGCTCGATTCTTATGGTGTAGGTGGGAACTTGCTTTTGGAAGAAGATTCTCTTCCCTATATTCGCGGGTTTCGCGTAAGTGTATCTGCTTACGGGCCCACCCAAACGTTTTTGGTCCTTCATACAGGAGCTTGATGATCACAAACAACAATAGAATCCTGATCAAATCGTTTTTCAGATTATTCCACTGCTATGGAAAGTTACCTTGCTACAATAGATGGTAGTAAATATTCGATCATCATCATCAAGAAGCCTTAAGTGTTTTTGTTGTTGTATTTTTATCTCTGTCAGTTTTTTCGAAAATTGGAAAAAATGGCGTCACCCGAAAAGCAACCTCGCGAATTGATTTTGCGCAAACACCGGAAAATCCTCAACTCACTCATCGGGACATCGGAAAACAACTCGTCATCATGCAGTCAACGGTGAGTCGTGTAATTAAACATTACTACGGTATTCTGAGCACCGAATAGAAGGAGAAATGCGGTCAGAATGGATGTTCTATTAGTGATCTTGATCACAAGCATGTCATGAAAGCGTTTAAGCGAAATCCCAATGCTTCGGTCAGGAATGTGGCCAAAATGTTGAATGTGACTTACGTCAAGGCGGACTTCCGGCAGCTTCCGGGACTATTCTTCACCGCCCAGCACAAGTTTAATGTTCCGGAGGAAGTAAGGAAGCAGAAACTTTCAACGTCTGCCAAGAAATACATGATTTGATATCAATCTTCTCTGTCCTATGAGTTCATCTGACGATTACTGAAATCATCACAGTCTTAGAAGTTCCTTAAAAATCTACTCTAATCTTAATCTAATAGAAATTCGTACAATTTTCATGTAGTGCTACAACTCTAAAGAACTTCTCTGTGAGTTTGCTAGAAAATTAGCTTTGGGTGTCTTTCTGAGATTTGGATTCCTGTTGAACTTGATTTGTTTTGTTTTTTTTTCACTGGAGCTGTGGACAATGCGACAACCGTAAAAATAGAGCTGATTTTTCAATAAAATGATTTTTTTTTGCTGAATCTACCAGCAAAGTGCCGTCAAACCACGAAACAGCCGAAATTGCTGAATTTTCAGTAAATTTTTGAATTTTTGCTGAATTATATCAGTAAAGTGCCGTCAAGTCACGGAACAGTTAAAATCAGATGTATACTGAAAGCTCGTCAAACGTGTCAATATTTTGCTGATTTTCAGCGAAGAAAAATTTGGCGCGTTCAACTCAGCGAATTAACATCATGTATACACTGTACAAAGTGACCTAATTTTCTTTTCAAATCAAATGTTTCGTCACACTGAATAAGAAAGTAGTGATATTTCTAAGTCTGATAAAGCAGGTGCTTTTCAGATTTAGAAATACCGAATTTTTTGTTTGCAAACCATGACCTGGAACTCTTTCATGGAACTTGTTTGTTTACCATTTCTAAGGGTTGAAAAAAAAATGACAAAGTGTTATGACTTTCTTGAACGTGAGAAATTGTAGGAACTTGAATCATTCAAGGAAGTATTCTGGATTCAGATTAGCATCCAAGTTAGGTAAGCTGACGTTTCGAAGTAATTGAAATGTTCATGTAATTGTGAGGATTGGGAAAATTTGTGATGCACATGAATTCAAACATCAAGTGCAACGTTCAACAAAAACGCTGTTTTTGTTAACCGGGTGCACATGTGTGCATGTTTGAATATTCAGATATTTACTACTAGCTTAAGTTGGTTTTTATCGAAACTAATGCCTTAGAATTGCTCCCTTATTCGTTCAATGAAGTAAACCATTATCACACTTTGTGAGTGTGCAGCATCTCTACTGTTGGTTTAAATAGAAACTTATACACAAAAAAAAGTGTTCCCAGAAATGAAAACGGACCGTGAACTAGTTCACGTTTTTAGGGGTTTTCCCCTTAAACGTTATTTAGTTTATGATTATGTGCTTCAGTTCACGGTGTATTTTAGCTTGTTCTCGAATTCATGGCTGCAGTTCACGGATCTGGGCATGGATTTTTTTTCCGTGAATGTAAACTACTTTTTGTGCAACTCCTAAAGGCTGACAAATGCAGAATGGTCTGAAAATGCGGATAGATAACAATTGAGTGAATCTTTTTCCGAAACAAAAGTCTACCACCAACACGGCCCCAATTATTTAACATCCCAGTGATTTCTCGTAGAAGGATAGAGGTGTTCTTGGCGAGTATCACAACAAAATATTTACACCCATTCCCATTTCATCGAATTCGGATGGGGCTGGTGCTGGTATTGCTTTGAGAAGCTTGAGATCTAGAGTTATTCACATGGTTAGCTCATTGTCTCGCTCTCAACTTACTCTAATTTTTCTCTATCGATTTATTTTTATCAGAACACTAATTTGACTTAGGGTGGAGTAACACCAACAGCGGTCACCTCGTTAGTTGTTCTCATTACACAGTCATATCCAATTCAATCGATTTTTGTTTATCCTGATTGGTTCACGAGAGCTCTAAACATATGTTCAAGCACCGATCAAGACTGCCTTTATTTGGATACAGATGAGAAATCCCGAAAAAATTGACGGGAATCGGGCCGCTGTCGAAGTAGTTCGAAGTAGGTCGAAGCCAAGGGGAAGTCGCTTTTAGGCATGTCTGCCTTTCGCGATGTTTTAGACACAAAACAAATGTTTGCACAACTGCGTCACTTCGATTTTCAATCAATACCAATTGTAAGGCTCACTGAGGAACTCTCTTTTGATAGTTGAACTTATAGAAGTAAGAAACCAGCAACCTTGCCAATATGCATTTCCCTGGTTGCCAG
>JASCZW010011314.1:0-32511 GCA_034211315.2 Aedes japonicus | reverse complement strand
TCTAGCGTGAAGTGTATAGCAGCTAATTTGGATTTGAAGGTCATCGAAAGCGTTCAACTGTATTTGTGCTATTTGGGTCAGACATCACGGAACTGAGATAGGAAAATGAGAACCGGTCATATACCAATATAGACGTTATGGGAGACGCTTTGTTTGGACTGTTGGACAGTGGAGCGCAAATATCATTTTGGATCCTAAGCAAACAAGCAAAACATTAAAACTGAAGCACAACTAAAGATTGTACTCAGCAATAATGCAACAGACAAAAGTTGTCATCAAAAATTCATTTAAAATCGAATATTTTTGAAACGCTCAGAAAATTAATAAACACATATTAGCTATGTTTTAACAGAGATAATTTATTCAACTTCCTCTCCTAGGCTAAATGCCCGCATCTTGGACTTAACGCTACCCATCAAACCCTGAGCAACACTTGCGGCATCTTTCTCACAAACTTTCATCCACTCTTTCTTCAAGTCCTTTTTCTTTTTAAAGACCTTCCCAAAAATTTTCTATTGGGCAAACATCATTGTTGACTTCGTACCATCACCGGTTTCGCGTAATGGCACGATGCAAGATCCGACCATAACAGAGTGCCGACCGCTGGAAGGGCAGCATATGCTCCTGGAGGCATTCTTCTTTATATATTTGACAGTTGATGATGCTGGTGGTTTTGTACGGTTTTCAGATTTGTCGCACCCACAGATCGCCTGCCACAACAAGTACTTCTTGGCAAATGTTTCGACGTTCTTCTTCCGCAATTTTTCCGAAACATTCAAGTGGGACTTGCTGACGAAAAACTCCAGGCCGGGATCTGCTTGGCATCCGCTTTAATGTACGCCTCGTCGATGCATTTCGGCTGCATCATCCACTCGAGGTACAGCTTCCTGGTGCAAGATTTGGCCACCGTATTCTGTTTATCGGTTCGCTTAGGTGCCATTCTTACCTTGAAGACATGAAGTCCAGACCGTTCCATTGTCTGCTGGGCGAACCAGTCGAAAGAATTTACCTGATTCGGATTGCGCTCGAAGTTATCCCTTCTTGCGTTCATGGGGTTGGTCGTCTTCGCTTCGAAGTCTGGGTTTCCTTGAACGATTATACCACACTGGACACGGATTGCCAACTGTTTCGCGGTCAATTGATAGATTTTGACGAAATTTCACACGTGTTAACATTACACTCTAAGCTAGTTTTACTCAAAATTTCATCAATTTTCACCCATGAAAAAGCTGCACACAACAGAAAGTGTTGCATTTTTTCGAGGACAATCTGAACTTTCAATAGCGGAAGGATTTCAACTTAATGTTTTGGGGTTCATTAACCTCCCGGTCACCTTGAACGGGCAAATGAAGATTGTCACCATGTTAGTACCACCTAAGATGAAGCGTCCACTGATTTTAGACATGAACTTCTGCTATATGAAGAACCATCCTTGATCAGTTACAGGAAGCATTTGATCCATATGAAGTAGCCGTTGGTGAGCCAGAAGAAGGAATCATTCCTACGACAGAGTAGCAAAAGAAACTGAAGGAGGTTAAGAATTTCAAGGTGGTTAAGGATGGGGATAGGTTAGGTATCACTCCACTCATCTCTTACACCATAGAATTCACTGAAGAGTTTAGGAATGCAAACCCGTTCGACTGAATCCGTATCCCTGGTCACCAGAGGTGCAGATGAACGTGAATGGGGAACTCGACAAATGGATCGAATATGGTGTGGTGAAGAAGTCAAAAAGCGATTGGGCAATGTTGATTGTACCAGTTGTGAAGAAAACTGTTGAGCAGGATGATGCAGAAAACCTCAAGATCTGATTGTGTTTGGATGCGTGAAAACCAAACAAACAAACCAGAAAGGGCGCATACGCACGACCTAATCAGGACACCATCTAAGGGAGATTGCGAGCGCTTAAGTATTTGCCTCAATAGAGCTCTCAAACATTTTGAAAAATATTAGTAAATTCCGATTCTCAAAAATTGGCTGCCTTTCGGGTATTTGCACGTACTTCGTTCCAGTTGAGTGAAAATGTTCAATAAATCAACTGAATTGGGCTGGGAATAATCGACAAGTTATTTTCACTGTACACGATTCAGTGATTAAATTTCTTCAATAATCAGTGACAGCCACGTCCTTGCAATCAGCTGGGCATAAGAAGTGTATCGAAAATAAGCTTTCTACAAACTTTCTTTCAAGTTATGTTGAAAACCGATATATTATTCATACAAAAAATTGATCCTTTATTGTACGAGGTTAAACGTGAACATAATGAAGACCGAATGAAATTTAAGTTATTCCTTCACGAATTTTCGAATTTTGGATCGAATGCTCTTCATCAAGTTCCGGACAAGTGTTGCATCGCATTTTTTGGACGCTTGAGCCCAAATTTTTTTGAACTCCTGCATGTTCCCAGCTGCCTTACCAGTCTTTTTGAAGACCCTCTTTACGATTGCCCAGTAACGTTCGATGGGTCGAAGCTGAGGGCAATTTGGTGGATTGATATTTTTCTCAACGAAATCTATACCCTTTTCCGCAAGTCAATTGAGAGTGGTTTTGGCATAGTGAGCCGACGCTGAATCCGGTCAAAACAGTGGAGGTGTACTATGCTTCTTATATAAAGGCAACAATCTCTCCTAGAGACACTCAGATCGATAGATCTCCGCATTTATAGTTCCGGTAGTGTAAAAAATGGTTGACTTCAAACCACAGGAACATATTGCTTGCCATACCAGTACCTTTCGACCGATTTTCTCCACTTGAATCGACCTGTCCGCATCGCTCACATCTTCCCCAACGACGGCAGTAAAGTATTGTGGACCTGGAAGGGGTTTTGAGTCCTCCTTTACATAGGTCTCATCGTCCATCAAAACGCATGCATCCGGACGCTGCAAAAGACGCGAATACAATTTCCGGGCCCTTGTTGCTGCTCGCTTCTGCTGTTCTGCACTTTGTTTCTAGATTTTCTGCTTCTTGTAGGTCTTCAGGTGGTTTCGCCTCTTGATACGCTGGATCATTTCGACACTCGTTCCTGCTTTTTTGGCCAAATCACGTATTGACATTGATTTGTTCTTCATGATTAGAGATACCACTTTCTGCTCCAGTTTCGGGTTGGAAGAACCGGGTTTTCTGCCTCTTCCTGGTAGCTCATCCAAAGAATAGTGTTCCCCATACTTATTAATGATGGTTTTAGCACTCGCATGATGAATTCCAAACCGCTTCGCCAATTTTCGCATAGTAATACCCTTTTCACTAAGCCATGTGTCCAGAACCTTAATTTTGACTTTCTTTTTATTACGCGACATTTTGAAAACGCAGAATTTGAACCGCACAAACAAGTAAACAAAAGAAAGTTGACAGTCAAACGCACAGCATGCAATGTTCAGAGCATAAAAAACCATCACAAATACATGCGTACAACGCAAATGTATGTGGATAGCTTATATTCGATACACTCCTTAGGGAAGGAATGTTAGTGTGGCCTTTGCTGATCAGGAACCATGTTTACCTCTCCACACAGGGAGGAGTTTTTTTAATGTTAATTGGGTAGGGCTCGACTGTTCAGGATCCATTTGTGATCATATTTATGATGGTGGGTGGGATTCTGGGCACATAAAGCTCTAAATTTGCACAGTTTAAAACATTCCAAATTAATGTTAATTTTAATATAATTTGAATTGAATTTTATACGTTTATAGGTGTTGTCTTCTTATGTATGGGAAAAATATCAAATTTGACAACCTCGAAACTAAAACAAAAATATTGGCAAGTTGCACATAATTAGGCGTACTGAAAAACTAGGGTACTTCACTCTAATATCTGCATCAATCAAGTAGAAGCTTCTAAAGAACAGTCTATGGCAATTCATTTACAATTAAGATTGCGGTATTTGGAAAAAAAATAAGAGTCCGTAGATGCATTTCGTGCCTTCTTGCAACTTTATGCTTCTATTGATGCCCAAACTCATCATTATCTCCAACCAACCAATCGAAATGATTTGTCATGTAGTGGTCGCATTATTATTATTTGGTATAACTCAATGTATACGTCTTCCAAATTTGACCGATCGACAGGCAATCGGTGGAGACCTACCTGGTACCTCATAGCGAGATGCTTAGAGGCAGACCGGAAGATTTGATGAGCTACCTCCCCCTATCGAAGGATGGAGTTTGTCCTAATACGGACAAAGTTGAAGCCAGCTTGAACTCCAAACGACCATCCTCAATGCGTTCTGGTTTTTCCGCTTCTTGGGGATAGTTATTTATTTTTGCCGTTTAATAGAAGGGTTTAGTGACGTCACAACTCCACTAATCAACCTGTTTAAGGAAAAACTTGAAACTCTTGAACTGAGCAGAACTGAAATGTATTTAAGAGATCCGTCCGTACGTTGAGGGAACGAGGTTCACTCTCATAACGGACTCGTCAGTCTTATTGTTCATCATGAACAACGGAAACCGTCGAATGAACGCAGGGGCTGGAGTATTTTTCTCCAGAAATATGATATGCACCGAAAGGGTTCGGAAAATGTAGTAGCAAAAACTCTGTTTCGTGCTATAGAAGTAATGGAGGTCGTAAAATAGAAGACAACAAGCTTTTTAAATTTAAACCATCGGCAACAGATTTGTTGGACTATCGCTACGAATGGAAATTGTGCCTACCAATGAATTGAATGGATTGAGGAATTCGTGTTGTGAGAAGAGCATGGCGATTCTTTCCATCTAGTCTGCGATATAACATGGCAGAAAATTAAAACTCAGTATTACTGGCCAACGATGACACCAGAAACATCCACAGATGGGAAAGCAAGACCTCATTGATCACCCGTTTCAGATTCTTGCATTGGATTTCATAGATCTTTCCTCGGAGCGAAAATGGGCACATCCGCTAATTAGCTTATTATGATGTACATTTGCACTCAGGATTCGTCACGACCAGCCATTTGACCTTAGTTTTGAGTCGTTTTTGACTCACTTTCGTCAAAAGTGGAGTCACTCAAATTTGAGCAAATGTAACTGGGAGTGACAAATCAAAAACATCCATCTGATTTGAGTCGATGTTTTTTGATTTATCGACTTGTCAATCCAAGTTACATTTACAAATTTGATTGACTCCACTTATGACGAAAGTGAGTCAAAAACGACCCAAACTGAGTTAAATTGGCTGACCGTGCATGGATGTCGTCCACTAACAAATGAAATTTATAGCAGCATCGTTCAGTCATTGGTGTCCCAGCAGTCCAGTAACGTTTGCATTAAAAAAAAAGACTTTTTGGATGGTGATAAAAAAAAGCCAAGACAGATAATAGCTTTTGATATATTTCCCATGAAAAGTAATTATTTAAGTTTACTTGCAAAACAATTCTACGCCCTTGTGAGTGGCCTTCCGGCAGTTAACCGGAACATTCGCCATGGCGGACGAAAACATGCGTGTAGGCATGTTTTTGAGTTCATTCTTTGTTTTATTTATCAATTCCTCCTCAGTTTTCGCCACAAAATTGTTGGAGTTGATCTTGCGCGTAAGGTTGGCCAAGAAATTCTCGATGGAACGCAGCTGGGGTACGTTGGGCGGGTTCGCAAAAATGGACCCAACCCAACAAAGAATTGAAGGAGTTTCGCGAAAATGACTGATTCTTAAAGGAAAAACTCCCACAATCTCATTGGTGCCAGCCACTGCATGCAACTGAGGGCCGAAATAAAGGACTTATTTGGCCTCAATTCCGTAGGTTTCTATTTCCTTTTCCTTCCTGGCACCATTTCCTTCCTCGCACGGTCACTTCGGTATCGTCCTTGATCGGGTCAATCCACCTTTAATGGGGGAAGACGCCGTTGATTGTCCTTCGACATCCGTGAACGATGAACGTCTCTAAATCAACCACCATTCGCCGTAGTCATCACCAGCCAACGTTCTTCGTCAACAGCATCAGTACGCGTTTGCATGACTTGAGATCATCAAGACCAGCAGTACGTATCCCCTAGACAACCCTACAATTGCAGATGCCTACATTGTTAGCTCCAAAGTATAACTCAAGCAGTAATCGTATTCATCCTTGAACCGCACACCTTGTCCGCGAAGCCCCTTTAGTTCAAGAGATTTCATGCACAGTTGCATCGTTTTGACACAAACCCGTATATGTACCCGTAAGTTTTGATACCTATCCGCTTAATCAACAACGTCAACAACTCCACCTAAAGCCCGATTCAAAGTAAATTTGAACACATTCTAATGATCATAACTCAAGAATTAAACAACATACACGGTTGATCCAAACGGCAAACAAAATGGTATTTATTTAGCTTTCAAACTGAGCATTTGTCACTTCTTTGTTGCAACCTCGATGTTTTCGCTTGAAAATTGCCCAATATTTTTCGATCGGTCTGAACTCAGGGCAATTCGGAGGATTGGCCGAAATTAACATTGTTTGCAGCATACCATTCTAGTACCTCCTTAGAGTATTGCACCTTAAAACCTTGATTTTAAGGCCACAACTGCAGATTTCTTGCCGAATTATTCGTTTCCGAGCAAACTTATCAGCAAAAAGAAATTAATACCTGGAAGCGACATCCCCACGACCAGTTGCCAGGTAAAATTTTCGTCCGCGGATTTGTTTATAATCCATTTGACATACGTTTCGTCATACTCGTTCGTATAGTAATCTCGCTTTTTGGCCACTAAATTTTGTTTCAGGGAGCGATTCGGATGTTTACTGGCACAAAAACACTTATATACTTTTCTTGAAAGGATGTTACACACGGCGAAAAAGTTGGAATTGAATTTCTTTGCCAAATAAAGTATGGAGACACCTGAGCTGCCTTTCACGTACCTCAACACCTTCCTCCTCATCTCTTTGTCTCTAGTGGCACTTTTATGATAGATGCGCTGTGGTCTATCCACACTCAAAGTATTCTTGTAACGTTTGATTACAAGACACATCGTTGACTTTGGGAATTTGTACACTTTTGCTGTTTTTGAAGCAGACCACGAAGGATTCTCTAGATGGTTCTGTACAAACCATTTTCTTTTCTCAAGTTCCATGATGCGGTATTTCGAGATGCGTCAATTTCTTCGTCGATGAAACATCAACAAATGCCTGTCAAACGTCTTTTGTTACAACCACTAGGGATGCGGTTGCGTCCAGATTTACTTTGAATCGAGCTTTAAGCTTCAAACAAACCCACAAACTCATTTGTTAAGCCGTGAGAAAACAAATAACCTCATAATAGTTCTACGTCAGTGCATGCGACCCCATCGGGCAGTTCCTTCTAGTTTATTTTTCGTTCACAACCATTTCTTTCAGAACGGAAGAATGGCCTCTAACTACGCCATTGGTAGCAATTGCTGCTCATTCTCATTTCTCAACCCATTTATTTCCGCAGTGTAGTGTCTTATAAATGGGACGTGTATATATCACACTCGTTATCTTTTTGCTGATGGACTATATATTGTTATCGCGTTTTTTCTTCCGTCAGTCTTCGTTCGTATAGCTCTCATAGTAATGTACAACAATGTAATGAAATAAAATGAAATGTCCCGAGGTATAGTTGACCATAAGACCAACTGACGGTGAGGAAAAATTATTCTTTCCCATGTGGTGCTCTCTAGCATATGGAATCTTCATTATGTGGAATGGTACTAGCTCAATTGCTCAATTTAATGCAAATAGTACTCAAAACCAACAGTATATATCCACCATCGATTTCCTAAAAAATAAGTATCTTCAAAAAAGCACCATAAATTCAAATGTGATGACTTTTTACTCTCTCGATACCCGAGGCTCCATCCGCAGATTTGTAGAGCTATCCAATCGTAACGATTTATTACTTCCTAAAAATCACCTCCCCCAGACGCCTTTACCCTCCCAACTTTCGGGGATGATATATCGCTAGAGAAGAGACTTGGAAGATATCAATAACTCCTTGCCGCGCAATGTCTACATACATACATATATGTGTACACACGTTTTACCCACTCCGGGCTCGACGTTGGCCCCTTAACCGTACCTCATAGGGTTTTTGAGCGAAATGACATCGAACTTGCGAGCTGCGACACTCAAGACTTCCTCGGTGTTATTTTTTCGATGATCTGCGTGCATGATATATTCGGCTTCTCTTAGTTGCAGATTGTGATTCACTCGTTCGTCCTTCTATCTACTGGCTGCTACTGCCGTACCTACACGCTCATAATTTATCCACCCAGTTGTGATTTATGTGCCACGCACTTACAAACGTCCCAGTGTCGGAAAGTACGATCGGTTCGTACCGGGAACGGGTAACTCCGTGCCCCATGCGGTATGTGGGTGTAGGAGATGTAGAAAAACTCAATTTCGACACCCTGATTTTATTCAAAGTCTCGTTCGGCAAACAACATACCCTTTGAAATTGGAGTAAAAGAGTTTAACTTCTCGAGGATACACTGGAATAATATAACTATATAGATCATTCGAAGATATTGATGATCTGAAAGAAAATTGACGATGTGCATTATTTTATGGATGCAACGCTCAGCTTTGATAGTCAAGCAGATTTTCCAGTATGAGAAAACATTAATTTCTGAAATTGTCATCAACTGCTTATGCAGTCATTTGCGAAATGAGTACTACCTTCTGTCTAGTCGAGATCCTGAACAATCCATTAGAATCAGATGGTGGCAGTTCAGAATGTGTGGATCTAGGTTATCCACCTAACGATAGACGGAAATACGATGTCAGAATATGTTTAAAATACGTAATCAGCTTTATAGAGCTCAAGTTATGACAACAGATTGGACTATAAAGCTGTCCACGATAAAGCCTGTCCACGTTAAATTTCGAACACAAACAGCAGCAAAATACCTATTTACACATAATTTAACCAAACCGATTGATAATAGAGTTATATTAGAAACTACATAAGAAACAGTTGAGTGAGATGTTAATCCTTCTTTCGGTAAAATTCTCGAGCTTTCTGTGTACACCCGCCATCAGTTTCCGTCCGGTATCCTCAGATACTCTCGTCGTGATGATTCTACATCTTTTCTTGACATCATCGGTACCATTTCCTTACTTCTTCTCGTTTCGAAGAATTTCCGCTTAACTAGAGCCCAGTATTTCTATATTGGGTAAAGTTTTTGATAGTTTGGTAGCTGCTTTTGGCACGTATTTGACCTCTTGTACCTTATACCATTCCAGACCGGATTTCACATGGTGACAAGCGGTCAAATCAGGCAAAACCAGAGCTGGACAGTCACAGCTTCTGATAAACGCTAGCAACCGCTTTTGTAGACACTCATTCTCGTACACATCCTTACTGACAGTGCCAGTAAAGACGAAACTTTTAGATTTTAGGCCACAACTACATATGGCCTGCCAAATCACATACTGCTTTGAAAATTTTGACGCCTTCTCTGTCCGGAAATGCTCGGCAACGGCGATCCTTTGCATCGAGGTATAAAAAGCCATACCCGAAAGATGTTTAAAGTATTCAAGTACGTATGTTTCGGTGTCCATGATTCAAGAAAATGTTCGCAGAAAATAAAAAAAACGCAGTGAAATTTTGTTTGTCATCACGGTTTTTCTCTTTGTACGCCTTCAGTCCTTGCCTCTGCTTCACTATATGTAGAACGAGAACAGTACAAAACGCACTGGTGGGGTTGAATGACCCACTCAATAAATATGCTGAAATCTTCAAAGCAACAGCTTTAATGGAATGAAACCTTATAAATTCTTAAATAAAACAGCATATCTGATAATTTTGTAGTACAACAAGCCGCTAAATACACCAAAATATGATCAAAATTTAAGAAATTATTCCGAGTGTACCTCACATGTAAATAATAGTGTTAATCAAATAAGCTTTTACCTCGCGTTAATATCCATGGTTAATAATAAATTCACTTCACATCTATAGCACGCCACAAAACTTCAAGATAGTATCAAAACTTCAATACAATTCAACGTGTTTTCAGAATATTTAGACAAAACCATGCCAAACTAAAACCGGGACAGAACGCACCGTGGCGTTATGTATACGTCTACATGCTTAGAAAAAAATACCCAATGGAGCGGAAAAGTGTATGAAGCCAACGTTGGGTATAAATAACTAACTTCTGGTAAAATTCTACCCAAAAGTAAGTAATTTGAACCCAATGGTAGATAACAGTTATAACCAACGTGCTTCCCACACTTAACTGCTCCTTTGGGTACTTTTTTCTAAGCGTGTATATAATGAGGAGTTGGCAACATATCACAACGTTTTGCGCAACGTCTTTATTCTATACCCATAGGCTGCTTGAGTACCAAACAGAGCAAAGAAGACGTGGCGATATGTTTCAACTTTACACCTCTAATGAGTAACTTTTCATAGCAGTGTTTTTACTTTTTACAAGCGCTGCATGCTATCCCAGTGTTGTGGTGCGTCTTACCCCAATTTTGGGGTGCATATTGAGCAATTAAACAGGCGTTTTACCCCGGTGTCGTTTTGGGATCAAATTGGAAAAGGTTTAAAAAATCATGAATATTCATCGTTTTGAACTTAAATCACATATGATCTACAACGAAAACATCGTAATGCACCATACTCAATAACTTATTCCTAAATTTCAGCTTCCATTCCCTAGTTATTCACGATGTTGCTTTAACGGTGCGCTTCGTACCATTCTCGCCTTCTTATTATTTTGACTTCCCAACTTTGCGAGCCACATTTCACACAGAAAGATTCAGATTTTCCTCAATAATGGCTACCACCTTCTTGTCCATTTGTCGGGAGCATACTTTTCAGTATGTTCCACTTACAACAGAGCCAGCCATTTTAACTAAATTTGAGTAGTTTTTAACTCACTTTCGTCGTTTTGTGGAGTCACTCACATTTGAGCGTGTTTAACTGGGATTGGCAAGTCGACATTTCAAAAACCTCCATCTGATTTGAGTCAATGTTTTTGATTTGTCGACTTGTCAAATTGCTCAAATTTGGGTAAATCCACTAATGAAGAAAGTGAGTCAAAAACGACTCAAAACTGAGTTGAAATGGCTGACCGAGTAATGGCGCTATAACCATAAGCCATCTGGGACTAGGGTTATAGTTAATGCTTAGATCCCAACCATTTGAAGAGAAATCGAGCATCACTTAACCTTCTTAAACCAGATGCTCCCAACGACCATTCTTAAAGAAACTTTTGCTCAGCACACCAAACAGAACATTTCGTTTAACTATTCTCTCCGACTATTCATTTTCCTTTGATATCTACCTAAGGCTATGTTGATTTTTCGTGTCTTCTTAGGGTGGGTATCAAATCCTCCCTATCTCCAACGTTTGCATGGTTTGAAGAAATGTTTCAGTAACTGTATACGTTCATGGTGACATGCAATGTCTTGAACGAATTATTCCTCATCGTAACGACAAGGTGTGCAAACGTCAATGCTAATGCTAATTCTTATGCAAATGATCCCCTATTGCATCTTCAAGTGATCAAAACAAGCTGTCCGTTTGCTGCAGAAACTATATTTTTGATATTACTTAACATTTCATGGAAAATAAACACCAAATTCATCATAACATTTATTTATTCCACATAAAGATTGAGTTTCATAGACGTAAAGTTAATTACGATATTTTGAAATTGTCCGGAATCAAGGAGAAGAAACTACTAAATATGCACTTGCATTTCCCAAAATAACTTACCTTTGACGAGCTATGATTGAAAATAACAAAACAAATCCCCCAAAATAGCACCAGTTCTATAATCAACAACGGAACTTATATTCATATAATTTTTTTGTTTATATATGGTGCTTTACGTCTGGGTGCATACGTATCATTAAATTTTGCATAATAATCCCATAGTTATTTAAACATCTACGTTTGATTTACTTTACTTCTTCAACCAAACTTCTTCAACTTCTCTTTTGCAATTTTCTAGTTCTAGTTATAACCTTTCGTTTTTTCTCTTGACCTGTTTTCCAGATTCTTTTCTTCTCTACTCTCACTTGCGTTCTTTTGTTTTTCTTCCTTCCATTTTTGCTCTCCTGTTTTTCTGTGTTACACTTCTTATTATGTTTACTATTTTTGTTTATTCACCCTCACTTATTGATTTTCTCTTTTAATATTCTTTTGTTTTGTTTAATATGATTTTACTTTCGTGCAATTCATCCATTTTTAACCTCCTCATGCATATTATTTTCTTTTTAAGTCACTTTTTCTAGTATTTTTCCACTTCCTCTCCTTTGAAATTTCATCGGTACACGTTCTGTTCTACTGTTATACGCAAATTAATGTGTTTGCGTTTCTTCCACTTTTCTTTCTTTTACATTACGCTACCCTTGATCCGCTTCCGAACCAATTTGTCTCATTATTTCGTGCGTGGGTCATCATTGTTGTCCAAATGTTGTTGGGAAGTGAAACTATCGGATTTAAAATGTTTTCGATGTCTCAGGCTCTTCGCCGGAGTAATCCATTATGGTTATCTTGTGTGCTATCTATGTGGCAGTATGAAAATTTCGGCAACATTGTATGTAACGCCGGTTGTATGTCGCTCGTTGGCCCACCTTGTAATATCGTCGCCGCTAGCGTGCCGTATAAGTAGAGTGACGACGCTGTACCAATACAGGCACACTAGTCGCCGCGATCGTCGTGCTGCACCAAGCATCGTCGAAGTTGTGTGCTGATAGTTAAAGAGGTAAAACGCATTTGGCAATTCCGGAGCGTGCTGGGTGATTCCTCGGTTCCGGGATATTCACACACCCAATGCAGGGTAGGCAAGGGGGAGGTTACCGGGCTCTTATACTACCTATTGCTTTTATCTGGTTCTAGCGATTTGTCCGTCTCCCAATATTGCCTAACATGGATGAGAAATTATCTCCCGCTGTTTGGGTTTATTTTTAGCATGTAAGCATTTGTTCTTCTCGTCATACTATTACTTATACACCATGTGCAATATATTCTCATACACTTTTTCCTTGCATTGGTGTCGTGCAACTACTCAACATGCTTCACGTATGTGTTGGTGTAGTTTTGCACTATGTTTATACAAACGCTTTTAGGTTATGTCCGATTATTTTCATTCGGTGTTTATCTTTTACCAGCGATGAAGGAGTTTCGTGCTGTGGTGATAAAAAAGTTTTTGAAAGGTGAGCGCCCGGGCGCTATTTAAGGATATTTGAAAAGCCTCGGAGTAAAGCGGGATTTTGTGTACCAAACCATTCGAAGGTACCGTGACACCTGCTCGTTGGATGACCGGAAGAGATCCGGTCGTACTCGTACGGTGCGGACTGCACGAGTTGGTTAAATGGTCAGGGAACGGATTAGACGAAAATCACAGCGCTCTGTACGTAAAATGGCCGCAGATCTGAATGTTTCGAGATCGTCAACGCACAATATACTGCAAAATGATTTCGGATTCCAAGCTTTCAAGAAACGTAAGGTTCACGGAGTTTCGGAACCTTCCAAGCAGAAACAACTCGAAAGAGCAAGTCTGCTTATATCGCGGCACGGTGGGGAAGAATTTATCTTTTCCGACGAATCCCACAATGTCCAGAACGACAGATTGTGGGCTCTCTCTTCGAGAACTGTTCCAGAGAGTGATAGGAATATTCCTCAGTTCCGGGTTTTTCACACTATCGTTGTAGTTATCTTTGGTGGCGGGCTTGTGTCTGGTGATATGGCTGGTTTGTCATAGTTGTACTTCGGCGGATGGCCGCACTTTGTATCCTTGATGACTGGAGAGTTGTTTCTTGATCGAGTTATGGGGCCTTTCAACACATGGGTTGGTGTTGATCCCTGTTGTTTGTGAGCCGCTACACTGTTGGTGACTTGCTGCTTGAGTTGATTGATGAGATTAGGTGGTTTAAACACTTCAATGTCCTTTGCTTTGATGACCGATTCAAGTTCTTTTAGTTTTTTATTTTTCAAACGCACCTTGCAGTGATGCCACCTCAGCAGAGCTGCCTCCACGTTAATGGAAATATCGGGAAGGACCAGCCTTACCGGTAGACTTGAAGAACGTTAGTTTACATAATTAGTTCGTGGGATCCATGTAGGCTGGTAATCTGAATCTGACTGAACATACAGCGGCACCGCTACTAGCGGCTGCCATGTTGTTCTGCGTTCGGTTCACCCAGTTGGCAACGGTCACCCGTTACCTACCCCAACTGATAGATTCCTGTGAAAACAAACTCTATAAATAAAAATCAGCTACATTATCAACAAAGGTTCTTATTTGAAAAATGGATAGAAAAATAACTAAAATATTCATGTAAATTCGTTTTAATAATAATAATAATTGAGAGTTCAATTATATTAAAAATAATAGTATTAGGTGCGCAAATAAGTTCCCGCTGTTTAGCAATAGATGGCGCCAGTAGTAAGTGCTGGTTGAATGTTGTACATCTCAAGCGTCATAAACCAAGCTCAGACATATGGTAAACAAACCGCTTTGCCAAATCAGTGATTTTGGTTTAGTGTTATATATTTTGGTTGTTTGAGATGTCTGATTTCGTGTCAAATAATCGTCATTTGCGGGAAGTGTCATTCGAAAAAAAACGGCGGCTGAAGCACATCGAGAGCTCCAAAAGTTTACGGTGATGCTGCTCTGAGTGAAACAACGTGTCGTGATTGGTTTTGTCGCTTCAATAACGGTGATTTCAGTGTTGATGATCGTCCGCGTGAAGGAAGGCCAAAAAACTTCGAAGACTCTGAATTGGAGGCATTGCTCGATGAGGATCCGTGTCAAACGCAAGAAGAGCTTGGTTCAGGATTAGGAGTTTCTTACCAAGCCGTTTCTAAGCGATTGCATGCGTTGGGAATGATTCAAAAGCAAGGAACTTGGGTTCCTTACGATTTGAAGCCAAGAGATGTTGAGCGTTGTTTTTTCGTCTGTGAACAACTTCTCCAGCGTCAAAAAAGGAAGAGTTTTCTACATCGCATTGTGACGGTTGACGAAAAATGGATTCATTACAGTAACTCAAAACGGAAACATTCATGGGGACTGCCCGGGCATGCTTCAACATCGTCGCCTAGGCCGAATATTCACGCTGCGAAGGTTATGCTGTGTATTTGGTGGGACCAAGTTGGTATTATTTATTATGAGCTGTTGAAACCAAACGAAACCATTACCGGGGAACGATATCGAACTCAATTGATGCGGTTGAGCCGGGCACTGCACGAAAAACGGCCACAGACACGAAAAAATGATTTTTCAGCATGACAACACTCGACCTCACGTTGCGAAACCCGTGAAAACCTACTTGGAAACGCTCAAATGGGAAGTCCTACCCCACCCGCCATATTCTCCAGATATTGCACCGTCCGATTATTACTTGCTCCGTTCGATGGCACATGGTCTCACTGGTCAGCAATTCCACTCATATGATGACATCTCAAAATGGCTTGATTCTTGGATAGCATCAGAAGACGAACAGTTCTATCGAAATGGTATTCACGTTCTACCAGAAGGATGGGAAAAAGTCGTAGCTAGTGATGGGCAATACTTTGAACCATTCGTTTGTAATCTTTGTTTTCAAAATAAAGTTCCATTTTCACCAAAAAACAGCGAGAACTTAGTTGCGCACCTAATAATAAAAAGTAATATAAATGTGTTGCTCTTGTCGTTTTTCATTAATCACACTTAACTCTTAAATCTTCACTTAATTCTTTAATCTCTCTTAAATCTGAATGATAGTGTGATTTAAGTTCGGTGATTAATCCGTTCGGATTAATTCGGTTGATGATCCGTTCGAAAAGCTTTGCCATGAAAATAATGAGCGAGAGTGGTCGGAAGGGCACGCGAGTGCTTTCTCCATCCTTTGCAATTTTTTATCGATACCCACGATCACTGGGCCCATAACCCAAAAGTAATTAGGAGCCATGATACCGATTCTAAACTTAATCAATTCCATTCCAATCAGACTAATGCCGGTGTGGCCTCTGCTCATTGTATTCGGTCCATACCTGTACTCCGCCAGCCTCGCTGTCTGCGAAGGGTTCACTGAGTGCCTTCTACTTGATCGATCCACTTTGAACGTTGCGCACCTCTTCTTCTTGTGCCCGTCAGTTTATTTTTAATAATCATTTTCACTCGGCTATCCAACATTCCTTTGACATGGTCGGCCCATCATAGTAGTCCGATTTTAGCCGTACCGTACACACCGATGAGAGGTTCCCCCAGAAATTGATGAAATTCGTGGTTCATTTGCCTCGTCCACGTTCCATCTTCCATCCATAGATTGTACGTAACACCTCCATTAGCAAAGCCATGTTTTGTGGACGTAGAGAACTACCGGTCTAATTAATGTCTTGTAGATGGGCAACTTTTTGTTCGATCTTAGCGTCATTAAGAGTTAAATGTAGGCACGATTGCCAGTCATAATGCGCCTTTGTATTTCTCAGCTGGTGTCGTTATCGGTGGCCACCATACACGTGGTCCAGATACACGAATTCTTCTATAACCTCAATTTCAGCACCGTAAATTTGAACTCGTGATAAGAGACTAATATTGTCTTCTCGTGAGTCTCGTCGCCTCATGTATTTTTTTTTTCAATACATTAATCATAAGTCTAATTCTACTAGCTTACCAGTCTTAAGTCTGATATACGTTAACGCCATCGTTTCAAAGTTACGTGCTACGATTTCAACGTCGTCGGCAAAGTCAAAAAGTTGGACAGACTTCCTAAAGATCGTGCCCCTCGTTATGTTGCATTGTCAATAGCAAACACGACAATATATCTAGGATTTTTTTTCAAAAGGGCGAATCTAACAATGAGAGGCTCTCTCCTCTCTTGCTCTCTCTCATTTATTACAGCGCCATTATAAATCTTTTGGGGGATTCTTTAGTACAGATAGAAACACAACAGTGCTGGCTACCATACTCTACAAATAGTTGAATGAAAAACGTAACGCTGAATGGAATATGAATGAGAGAGAAAGTAATCAAAGAGAGTCTGTCAATTGCAGATTCGCCCTAATGAAAAAAAACCCTAGATATCATCTTTCCGTAACCCTCTCCGAGACTCGAAGGGACTTGAGAGTATCCCTCATGCTCGGACAACACACATCAATCGATCCATCGTTGCTTTGACCGACCGTGTCATTTTGTTTTTGGAAATACATATTCGTGTATGATCTGCCATAGCTGGTCTCGATGGATTGTGTCATACTGATTTGGAATCGATATAAAGGAGAAATCGTGAGATTTCTCAATCTTTCGGGAAACACTCTTGCTCCCAAATCTTGTAATAACCCAGTGCAGCACTACAGTATCTTAATGGCAGCATAATTAATCATCAATTAAAAGAGAGATTTGAGCAATAAAAAATGAAAAAAGTGCCATTAAATTATTAAGGCCTGTGCCAACAAATAATGTGTGATCAGCATTAAAAAATTAGGAATGAGCAATAAAAGATGAGAAAAGATCTTCGGATAATCTAATTGTGACCGGTAAATCTGTCAAATAAAGCAACAGCTATTAGTATATGTGCAATTAAATATGGCAGTATTTTCGCCAAATTATGTAATTTGAGCACTAAACTATTCGCATATGTCTTTTAATTTTGTTGGATTTTCCCATAAAAACAGTAAAATGAGCAATGGATATTTATTTATCCATTGCTCATTTTACGGTTTTTATGGGAAAATCCAACAAAATTAAAAGACATATGCGAATAGTTTAGTGCTCAAATTACATAATTTGGCGGAAATACTGCCATATTTAATTGCACATATACTAATAGCTGTTGCTTTATTTGATAGATTTACCGGTCACAATTAGATTATCCGAAGATCTTTTCTCATCTTTTATTGCTCATTCCTAATTTTTTAATGCTGATCACACATTATTTGTTGGCACAGGCCTTAATAATTTAGTGGCACTTTTTTCATTTTTTGGTGCTTTTTCTGAATTACTAAGTGCAGGTAAATATTTTAGTCGTATCTTAATAGCTTGCTTGGGAGTTGGTGGTTCCAAGATTTACTACCATACCAGCTTCGGAAAACCTGTCGGATAATATACTTAAACGCGACGGAATTAAGCTCCTGAATAAAAAAAAAACTCTATCAACAACGTTTACTAAACGAAACCACTTTGTGGTTATGTATACAATGAAACAAAACACCCACGCGGTTGTCGTGCGCTTGCTTTTTGACAGCTCGATTGCTAGATGGGTTCGGTCAAGTAGATCGAATCGAGAGGGTTTGGACTTTGGTACACTCAGCTTTTCTAACCGACTTGAAACATAGTGTTTCAAGACTTTCATAGTTATCAATTGAGAGCTTCCTGGGATAGTCCTAGACTAGGTATTCAAGTACAATTTGTGCTGAAACAGAATTAGTGAAGAAGATAATGTTTGCTTGAATAAACCAGTACCCTGTCTCGGGTGTTTACTGGCCAGTTATGCTTTTTACCCACGGAGTGAACTGAGAAATCACCTAATTCAAACAACACCTCCGCTTTTTATCACCTACAGACATCAGATAAGATATTCCATCTTTCTGCGGAAGTCGTCAATTACCAGATGTAATCTAAAATCCCTCCCCGTTATCACCCGTACAGAATAGACAAGAGACACTTTTCTCTCCGAATAGACAAAACAAATTGCTAAACCAGCCATCACCCTCCGAATATGAAAATCTTTGAATCTCATGACACGAGTCCATAATATCCAGGAATATATGTAACGCGTGTTCTCGTGGCTCATGCTCGAACAGCTATCGAAATAAATATTTCATCATATTTCCCTGACATTACATTCTTTGTAGTCGAGCTCTTGCGCTGAAATGCTTCCTACGTTCAGAAGCGATGCAATCGTTTCCAACATTTTATTGATATTTCTCTCCCCAGTTCAACCCTCGTCTTCGAGAATGTGTTTGCTAAACGTTTATTTCATTTTTGTTTTGTCTCACAAAACGAGATCTTGAATTTTTGCTCTGCTAGCTCGAGGGAGTCTTGAGATTTCGAATGCCAATACCTCGCTACTGCTGCACAGAGTCAGTCGATATGCTTAATGGTCTGTATCTCGTTGAATACACACCGCCCCGCCATCATATATTTGCCCGGTTCATTCTTGCCAAACAGTCGATGAATGAAAAGGAAGCTAAGAAGTACAATCATCCCTATTTCGATTTACATTCCGGGTGTTCCACGAAGACTAATATCGTTATTTGCTTGCGTCTTCGAGGTCTTCAAGTCAAACGTTTCCCAGCTCGTTTTACATATAGGCACTTGGATTTTGATCAGCTGTGTGTGAAGGAGTTATTGATGTGATATTAGTGACTGAAGGATAATTTAAAGACAACAGCTATCACAAATATTTTAATCCTTCTTCTCAGACTGTTTTAAACGATTGCGATACAGCATCGAGTAATATTATTGGTTTTTATTATGGTAGTCAGGGGCAAGCGTCTGGTGCCTAGACTGGGGTTGTTTTCGAAATTAACTTTATTGACTGACGAAAGCAGAAAGGGAATGATTTCAAACAAGATTTTCCCGGCGATCAAGAAGAGACTTTATTGGATTCATAATAGGCATGATTTTCAAGAAAGCATTCACGAAAGTATAACATGTCTGTAAGAATAAAAGCCATCATCGAATTGAAGATTTGTGTCTGACGCTGCATAGTGGGCAAACCGGAGCTGTAATCGGACTTATTTCAAATCCGCTGGTATTTGTACATGAACTGACGTTTTTCTATAGGAAAAAAAACGCCAATAAATCGATTGCCACTAATTTCATCCTGTGCACAGCATTGGAAATGGCTCATCTTGCCCCATTTCACCCTAATTCGGTGTGTTCGTTCAGTTTTTACTACGATAACTACAATTGCCGCTGTAGTTTTCGCTTGAAAAGGGACATATCTTATGTGAAAAACTCTGAGGAATCGAATGGTGCCGGGGTCGAGAAATGGTCTATTTAGCCCTATTTTACCCTAAACATGTGTTGTTCAGTGTTTACTCCGATAACTACTACTGCCACTATTTTTATTTTTGTTACCAGTTTCATGCTGTGCCATCTAAGTAGGTTTAATCAAAGTAACCTCTTTTCTTTGTTCTCCAAGTGAATTTTCATAAACAACTGTCATTTGACTCAAATTGAAGTTCGAATGAGCAGCAAAATTTTTCTTTTCAATATGTTGAATAGTGAGATTGTGAAAATTTTCTTAAACTCTAATCGCTAGAAGCAGCGAGTAGTGCAGCTTCTGATAGCGAGAGGTGTAGGCTGTGAGTCAACTGTGTCTAAAGATGTGACAAATTGGGTGAAACAGTTTACTCGACGCTGGGTAATTGCGCATGGAAAGGAACGTTTTTATGAGAAAAACAACGACTGGCTAAATCAAACATTCGAGGTAAGGGTTCTGAGTGGAAACATACGTATATAGGGTAGGTGTATCAGTTATGGCAATACTTAAAAGTGTACCAGTTATTTGGCCTATGGAAATTAACTAGAGTATGGCCATTACTAGCGCCATTGCGTAATGAAGCGAAGTGGTACACTTTCCATGACTCGTACACCTACTCGATCTTGACAGAAACATAATCATCACATAACATTTGTATAGACGTCAATTGATCAATAGACGGAATTGATTGATCGATAAGTAAGTATACAAACTAAAACTGAAAACATTTTATATAACAAAAGCAACACAAATATCTAATGTATTGGTTTCAATTCCAGCCGTACCCACTTAGCTTCATTGACGAGCAATCAGGAGAACGTTGTCATAAACGCTATAAGCATGCCCAGCTACAGCTTTCGCGGAAAACTTCACTCGAGGACAATTTGACGGACATTATACACATGTCGTAAGGGTGGTCTGATCCGAAAATGGCTCACATGGAAGCAACATCGAAATGTCAAGCATGCATCTCTAAAAAGTGAAGGATTTATGCGAAAAATGAAATTTTTTTGCCGAAAATACAGGAATGCAGAACGCGGACAGCGACACCGATGAACCCGAAGATGCCACAGACTCTGAGTCCGGAACCAGTGATGACAGTACTGAATCCGAGTCGAGCGATAGATCCGAAGATGTCACAGACTCTAAGTCCAAGACCAGTGATGCCAGTGATTGTTAAATTCAAACAATACACTTTTACGTACAGGCCCAAAAGGGCCTAATTATGTGTTTTAATATCTATCTTAGTTGAAAACTATTAACATGCTAAGCTGGCACCATTTGATTTTGCAGTGCACTGCAATGTTTTATACGTAAGATATGTTCCTTTTCAAGCAAAAAATATAGCGGCAATTGTAGTTATCGTAGTGAACACTGATGAAAAACACATGTTTAGGGTGAAATGGGGCGAAATAAACTATTTTTCGACCTCCGCACAGCATGAAGCTGGCACCATTAGATTCCTGAGAGTTTTTCTCATAAGATATGTTCCAAGCGAAAAGTACAGCGGCAATTGTAGTTGTCGGAGTTAAAACTGAACGAACACACCGAATTAGGGTGAAATGGGGCAAAATGAGCCACTTACAATGCTCTGCATAGGATGAAATCAGTGGCAACCGATTTATTGGCGCTTTTTCCTATAGAAAAACATCAGTTCATGTACAAATACCAGCGGATTTGAAATAAGTCCGATTACAGCTTCGATTATGCCCACTGTGTGCTGGTTCGTTGATGGTCATGATTATAGTAAGAGAAAATATAATTTTACGAGCATTTTTTGAATAGACGGAACAACCTTGTTTTGAAATTGGAAATATCTTTTATAATTTGGAAATAGATTTCTATCACATGTGCTCTTAAGGAAGTTTAAAACAGAATTTTCACATCGCTCAAGCGCTCTTTTGCCAGTCAAGGTGGTGGATACACTATTAGATCAAGATAAAATCGACTCAAGATTGAATAGTTCACGGCTTGTCGGGAAGATTTACATTTGTGCTAACCCTCTTGGACTCTTGCTCGGAGTCAAATTTCATCACTGAACGAATTGTTCAGCTCTTGGGACTGAATCGACGAAAGCAAACCGCGTTAATAGCTGGAATGGGTGGGTCGTCCTGAAGATCAACCTGTTAGCGAACCTGTCACTATCGATTCAGACATCCAATGTGCTGAAAGTGTCACTCTCCTGTGTACTACCAATGACTGAGATCAACAATTGACTCGATTCGGGGAAGTTGAAAACTGCCCTCAAATTCGTGGTCTGTCCAAAGAGGAATTAGCTTGCGAAAATTACTTTGCAGAAACCACACCCACGACGAAGCAGGCTGATTTGTTGTACGCCTACCGAAGAAAGAGCACGTCTTGATCCAACTTGGCGGCTCCGAGACCGGGGCATTTCGCAGATTTCAATGGATCAACGTCGATTCAGCAAGGATTTCGATTTAAAAACTCAGTATTCTGATTTTATGGCAGAATACATTACATTTGGCCTCATAATCCCCGTAGATTCTCCACGAGACAACACCCACGCCTACTCTTTCTACCTTCCCCACACGCTGTGCTCATGCCAAGCAGCACCACCAACAAATGTAGAGTGGTTTTCGATGGGTCCAGCAAGTCCTTTACGGGAACCTCTCTCAATGACTGCCTCATGGTGGGGCCAACTGTTCAAGATACATTATTTGCGATTGTAATCAGATTTTGCATGTACGAGGTGGCTCTTGTTTTCGGATGCGACCAAAATGCATCGCCAGATGTGGATACATCCCGATGATAGGTGTCTTCAGCTCGTCTACTGGTAAAGTAGGACTGATCAACACTCTCGTCCATACGAACTCACCACGGTGACATACGGTATTGCATGTGCACCGTATTTAGCAACTCGGTGTCTCCAACAGCTGTCGTATAATCACTCAAAAAGTGAAGGTGATACTGCATCTCGAATCGAAAAAGATTTCTACGAGAACGATTTTCTCAGCGGTGCCAATACTGTCGAAGCAGCAATGGAGTTGTGTTCCGGAGTAAGAAACATCCTCTCGGCCGCAGGATCCAAGCAACGAAAGTGCTCGTCGAATTCATCCGAAGTGTTTTCATACATTCCAGACAATCGGTCCACTATTGCAGTTGAATTTCATGGATCCGTCAGCACACTTGGTCTACTGTGGCACCCTGAATGTATCAGATTATTCAATTACAAAACGCATTATGGTCTCCAAGATGTCAAACCTCTTTGATCCATTGGACATCCTTGGTCAGGAGGTCATCACAGGCAAAGTATTTGTTCAACATCTTTGGTAGTCAAAACTGAGCTGGGACGAGGAGCTCCCCAGTTCACTCAGTACCAAGTGAAAAACTTACAAACTTGGTCTGGCTACGCTTGAAACGTTTTCTGTCTCTCGTTTGATGAAAGCTCCTGGAGCTGGAGACAACGTTCAACTGCATGGATTTTGAGATGCATACCAGCATGCCTACGGAGCATGTATTTACATGAGAAGTGTTGGAAAACACGGTGTCGTCACGAGTCGTCTCCTAACACCTAAGTCCCGAGTAGCTCCTATCCAAACTCTATCGATTATTCGTCTACAGTTATGCTCTGCTGTCCTTCTCAGCCAATTGTATCGAACAGCCTAAACGTAAAAGCTAATGCTTATTTTTGGCTCTTCTATCACCCTTTTAGCTTATTTCTTACTTATAACTCACCAACCAATTACAACACTTTCGTGGCAAACCGTGTAGCGGAGGTGCAACGACCAACGGACGGTGGCATCTGGAATCACGTTGCAGGCCTGGAGATCCCGGCCGATCTCATCTCGAGGGGCATCGATCCCAGCGAACTAGTCAACAATGCACTATGGTGGGAGGGTTCACCCTGGTTAATGTCTGATTCATCTGAGTGGCCTAATACGTTCCGCTTCCAAGACGTACGTGATTTCCCTCTCGAAGTTCTTGAGACCAAGTCTGCCGTAACTCGATACAACGAAGTTCATTATTACATGCTGTTCACTCGGTAGTCGTCACTAATAAGACTAACCCGTATTGCTGCGTATTGTCGAGTTATTAGTACGAGACACTGAAGAAGTCTGCACATTCTAGACGAAATACGCGTATCTGTCAAGATAAGCAAAGGTAGTTGGAATTAAATGGAAAATACTAATTTTTCTTCTCATCTCTAATTGCGTATTGTCGCCGGTTTGTGCGATATTGCCGGGCTAGGTTCGCTGGATGTGACTAGCGAGCTTTTCCGTGTCTTACATCAGCAGAACTTCTGCAAGCACAAGAAGGCCTTGTGAAAGTTGTACAAAGTGTTTCAGCCTAGAAATAGCTTTTCTTCAAGACACATGTGTTTCCGGCTCCTCACCAGGTGTGAAGTTATGAACCCTCAGGTTATCGAAAATTTTGAGAAGCTTCTTGAGTTGAATCCTCAAACGCGCTTCATGGCTTTGTACCATTTGTACATAACACAGGATGTCAGCCCTTCGCCGAACATTTCCAATCGTGTTTGCTTCTCCGATTTCGACAATTCAGTTCATTTTGATTTATCCATGAAGCAGGAGCTTCGTGGAATCCCAGAGCATCATCGTCCTATGATTGCTCCGGTGATATTTGCTGCAAAGTTTGGCCAAGTTGATTCCACTAAATCGTTCTTCACTGACGGATCATTGATAGAGGAGTCAGCAGGCTTTGGAATATTTAATGAAATTTATAGCGCCAACCGTAAACTTCAAGCTCCTTGTTCCGTATATGTCGCTGAGTTAGCGGCAATACATTTAACGCTAGAAATTGTTGTCTCATTAACACCGGATCAGTACTTCATTTTCACGGATAGTCTCAGTTCTATAGAGGCTATTCGCTCATTGAGGCCGGTAAAGCACTCCTCGTATTTTTTCATGAAAATACAGGAGCTTCTAAGTGCTTTATCTTCGCGTTATTTTATCATCACCTTTGTATGGGTCCCATCTCATTGTTCAATTCCGGGCAATGAGAAAGCGGACTCGCTTGCTAAGGTGGGCGCTATGGAAGGCGATATTTGTGATCGACAAATCGCCTTCAACGAATTTTTTCCTATTTTTCGTCAACAGTCACTCGTCAGCTGGCAGTATAAATTGAGTAAAGGAGATTTGGGGCGATGGCAACATTCTATCATCCCAAAGGTGTCGAAGAAATCTTGGTTTAGGGGGATGGATGTGGGTCGAGACTTCATTCGTGTCATGTCTCGCCTCATGTCCAATCATTATTCTTTGAACGCTCATTTATACCGTGTTGGGCTGAGCGACAGCAATCTCTGTGAATGTGGGCAAGGCTATCAGGACGCAGATCACGTTATTTGGTCATGTGCTGAACATCGTGAAGTCAGATCGGGGTTTTATGATTCCCTTCGGGCTCGAGGTAGACAACCCAATGTGCCAATTCTTGATATTTTGGCTGTACGTGATTTGGAGTACTCATTTATGTGTTTTTGACTAACATTAGCCTTAGATTGTAGTTAGTTTAACCTGTATGTTTACTTTAAGTTTTTTTTATATGTTTATGTATGTGTGTTTTTTTTTCTTTTTCAAAAATTGTTCAAGTCAAAAGAAAACCATAAATTGTATAGTTATAAGTGTTTCAATAATTAAGAATTTAAATTTAATGTGTTATGTAAACCATACTTTAAATTCCCACCCTCTTTCACATCCGTAATTTGTAATTCCTATTAACCTCGAGACGGCCGCGAGTAATCGGCTCTTTCCTCCTAACTCTAGTTTTAAGATAAATGATGTATAAAAACATGAAAATTTGGCTCTGTAAAGTTGATTCGATTGAGCCTGTACAAATAAATGATTAATTAAAAAAAAAAAGACACATGTGCGGCAAAGGGAACGTCCATTAATTACGTCACGCAAAAATTGACTTTTTACAACCCCCCTCCCCCCCTTGTCACGTTTTTTGTATGGACCTTCAAATTTTTTTGTATGGATCGTCCCGTTTTCTCAACCCCCTCCCCCCCACCCTTACTGCGTGACATAATTAATGGACCTTCCCAAACAAGCAACTGTTAGCCGCGAGCGATGATCGCTCACATCCGTGAACGATTTTGGCCTCTGAACCTCTGGAACTCGACTCGGAGGTATGTTAAATCCTGCTTGCAGTGCTATTGTACCCAACCACAACCAGAAAAACAGCTGATGGGCCAGCTAACGAAGGTTTACATCACTCCGGCTCGTGCGTTGCTCAACACTTCTGTGGTCCAGTTGGGCTGAAGGTATCAGTACGTCGAACGAATCCAGCTCCACCAGCTCGAGCACACATCGCTGTGTTTGTCTACATGGCTACAAAGGCCGTTCACCTCGAATTGGTTGGGGATCTCAGCTCCGAAGCTCTCATCGCTGCTTTGAAACGGTTCGTTGCCCGCCGAGGCAAGCCAATCTTCCTGTTCTGTGACAATGCCACCAACTTCAAGGGCGCAGACAGGGAGCTACGTGCAAGCAACGCAATGACAAACAACTCCAACTGAAGGTGAATTCTTTTTGCGCCGAATCATGCGATACTGTGCGGACCGTTATCTGCCAGATAAAGAACTGTATGAACTCACGGCCACTAACTGCTCTTTCCAAAGACCCAAGTGACACGGAAGTCCTCACACGGGGACGCTTTCTGGTTGGACCAGCACTACAATCAATCCCAGAGCCTGGCCTTGCCCAAATTCCTTACAACCGACTGTCGCTTTGGCAAGAGATGCAACGCAGGACCCAAACATTCTGGAAACTCTGGTCATCGGATTACCTCCATCAGCTGCAACAACGTACAAAGAACTATTACCGGCAGCTAATTGTTTTGGTACTTCTGAAAGATGACAATCTATCCCCGCTCATGTGGACTGTTGGTCGCATCTAAGCAGTTCGTCCCGGGCGGACGGTCTTGTTCGGGTGGTAAAAGTTAGACTGACATCTGGTGCAGTCTATAATCGTCCGATCGTGAAGGACTGCCTCCTACCACTCGACAGTGAAGTTTCTAAAGTCAATCGACTCAGTGGAGTGCTTTCAATTTCTCTCTTCGATCGAAGCCTTTATCAAGTCTAGAGTTGAATAATTTTCTCCTCCACAAAACCGAACCAGTGACCTACCCGACATCTTTCCACTCCGCTGTTGCCAGGCGTGGGTGCAAACGAAGAGGATTCCCTAGCGTGGACAAATATAATAAGTGGGAAATACCATTTTCAAAGTGGATTTGTTTATTGAATTAACTTTTTGCTCTTCGCGTTACTGCGTAACTGATATAAGCCTATTCATTTTCTGAATACTGTGGAAATGACGGAGAACTAGAAATCCTTCGACTCATCGGCATTTCTGCAATTTCGACGGTGGGGGTTTATATCTGTGACTTTTTGAATAAAACACAGGCTTTGGAAAAATAATAATTATTTGTCAAACTTGAGTCCTGTACGCGTTGTCGTTTCTCCAATTGTTCATCCATCAAAATAGAATTGGTCTAGGTATCAAAATGGGTATAAGCTTGCAACATCGTCGGTGACCTTTCGTTGGATCTCTTTCCACCGAGCCATATCTTCAAGTTTGAGAAGACGGATTCTACGCCAAATGCCCGATCGACCAAACTTTATGGTCGTAGATTGTAATTAGATTTTGCATATGCTTTCAGCGTTGGAGACTGAACGTTTTCCAATGATCGAAAAAAAAATTCTCGGGTAGGTTTCGAAAAGGTCGTTAGTGTGTTTGCACAAGTTTTATTCAAACAATTATCACTGGCTGAGAACAAATTGTAGAGAACTTATAGAGGTTCATGGAGAAAATATCACACTGGTAGGAAAAAAGAATTTTATAGTGAAAAATCAATTGTAGACCGAAAATTCACAAAAAACAAAACTAATATCGTTACTTTTTCACTCAATTTTGACCTTAAAAAAAACTAACATCTGATCGCGCATTTTCACGATTTCAAATGGATACAAACGTTAAAAAAATTCAACGGTACAGCCCCATTGGGTTGTTGGAATTGATGACGTAGGACTACGTAACGAAATGTAAGCCATTCTGATTGTACACCCTTTAAGGCCTAATTTTTTTTTTCAGGTGTTATTATGCAAGCCATTTGGTGGATTCTAATGAATTTGGTTCTAAATAACATAGAAATGATTGTATATGCAGGACAAATCTTTTTGAGATCTGCTAGATCGCCTATACTGTCTTGGAGTTCAGAACTTAAGATTTACAGTTGTAACAGTAGCTTTCACCGCTATCCAATGATATGATACATGTTCAAACATATTCAGTGAATGTCATTGAAGACCAACATACATTATGAGATAACCTTGGGATATTTTTTGCCAAGCAAACTATCTAAACTTTGTATAGCCCGTAAAGCTACGGTTACAATTGTAGACCAAAAGTTTTGAAGGACAATTAGACTGACCTGAAACTAACAAGTTCATCCTTTGATGTCTGTGGACGTTTCAAAATATTCATTGAATATGTTTGAATAATTATCGTAGCTACGGTTACTGAAAAGCAACGATTACTGCTGTATATCTTGAGTTCTGAACTCAAGGTCAGTGTTTATGGACTTGAACATCCTAAGGTAATCTGATAATGGCAGGTAACCTTACAAAATATTCACTAAACGGGTTGGAATGCATATCGTTACATTTTATAGATTATAAACCTACTATTACGACGGTAGATTATAACTTTTGAACTCAAGGATAGCATTGGTGACCTAGAACATCCCAAGATATCTTATTGTTTATGTTTACCTTCTAGTAGACTCATTTAATTCGGTCTAATGCATAGTGTTACTTTGTTTAGTTTAGAAAGCTACATTTACAGCTGTAGATTTTAAGTTTTGAATTCCAGGAAAGTTTGGATAACCTAGAACATCTGAAGATCATTTTATCAAGTTAAATATTTTTTCAATATATTCAACTAATATGTTTCAATGCACATCTTAGATTTGTTTTTTTTAACAACTGTATGATATATGATTTTTTTTTTTTTTTTATATATCTTTATTATTGTGGCTTTCAGCCTCCTGGGCTGGTTCGCCACTAAATGATATATGATATGATCTCAAGGATAGTTTGAAAGACCTCGAAAATGTCATATTGCTTTATACATATTGTTTGTCGACTTCTAATAATATTAGTTGAATATGTTTGAATATTTATTGTAGCTTTGTGCTTCCAAAAAAATACTGTTACAGCTGTATATTTTGAGTTCTGAACCCCAGGACAGTTTAAAAGACCTAGACCATCCCAAGATTATCTTCTATGTGCATAAATGTTCACTGAATACGCTAGAATAAGTGACGTAACTTTGCATAATCCAAAGACTGCTGTTACTACTGTAGATTAATAGTTTTGAACTCCAGGTAGTTGTATATTCCAATAAGCTTTATTATCTAATATAGTGGCCTTTATTCTTAAGATTTATTGAAGATTTATTCAAAAACAAGAAAAATTCACTATATATGCAACATAAGATAATAAGAAGCTTAGTTACTTTTTTGAAAAATTGTTAAGTGCCCTCTTGGACCCCTTATAGATTGTTCATCATTTTTAATGAAATAATTCTAGCTTTAGCTGGTTATACCTGCTAGCCTGTAATCTACACATCCTCGAAGATAACTCAAAAAAATCATTAAAACAGACGTAAATCCTTTAAAATACGAGATAATGATTAGCTTACTCCAACAAAAAAGTGTATTTTTAAAATACCTAAGACTTTGTAGAACATAAAAAACATGAAAAACTCAAATAAAAAAGTTATGATAAACAAAAAAAGAGTTTTAAGGGGGTATTACATTTTCATACATTTTTCACCATACAACTTCGTCCAGTTATGAGATAGAAAGTTTTTGTCTTCTGGAAAGTTTCAGGAATTGATCGAATCTACAATGTTATAATACATGGTTATCGATTCGAACCAGAAACAAAAAAGTGGATTTTTTTATCCAGGTGTATACACCACTTAAATAAAATTTGTTAACACAAAAATAAAGTACTTAAGAAACGTAGAAACATTATACAAGACATCAATGGGACACACCTGATAGTTTCACCGCAAATACCCATGTCCCACTTTTTTTTTATTTCGTTCCACTGTGCGACGGTTCGTTTTCGGAAACCATTTTTAAAGGACTGTCGTCCAAAATTTATACGACATGCCCAGCCCATCGTAGTCGACCGATTTTTAGCGAATTGTACGATGGGAGGTTCTCCCAGCAACTGGTGCAATTCGTGGTTTATTCGTCTCCTGCACGTTCCGTCTTCCATCTGCAGCGCCTTCCGTTGGACAGAGCACACCAAGGGCGCGTTGGACCTCCACTAGCAATGTCCATGTTTCGTGGCCATAACAAACTACCGGTCTAATTGATGTCTTGTAGATGGTCAACTTTGTAGTTCGACAAACTTTGTTCGGTCTTAGCGTCTTTTGGAGTCCATAGTAGGCACAATTGCCAGTCATAATGCGCCTATGCATCTCTCTGCTGGTGTCGTTATTGTCGGTCACCAATGAGTCCAGATACATGAATTCGTCTAAAGGGTATCCACAGTTAAATTGCATCACTTTCAATAAGCTGTTACATTTCGGGTTGATTTCTACGGAATTATGAGTGAAATGAACTCAGCATGTATTGTTCATACTGCGTGAGTTTCATTGTGAAATGTGTCGTTGTTTCCAAAATTGAGTCGAAGCAAGTGCTCGAGAAAATTTTGCACACGCGCCTCGACAACCCACTTTTTTCGAACCGAGCCATCGGAAAGATGTTGATAATTAACCAATTTACGGTGTCTCGTGTCATAAAACGTTTCGGAAAACGTTTAACTATCGCTCAGAAGAAGGTGAGTGGCAGAAAAAGTGTTCCGTGCTGTTTGAAGGGTCACAAGCGATTGGTTGCTGCCTTCAAACGCAAACCCAGCTGCTCCGTTCGGGATGTCGCGATAAAGCTGCACTTGACCGAAAGTTTCGTGCAAAATGCCAAGAAACGAGCCGGGTTCCGTTCATTCAAAGTTCAGAAAGCTCCAAACCGCTGTGAAAAACAGAATAGGGCAGCTAAACTACGTGCGCGTAAAATGTACACACAATTGTTGACGAAACCACACTGCTGCATCATGGACGAAGAGACACACGTAAAAGCGGACTTTTATCAAATTCCCGGTAATCAGTATGTGACTGCAAAAGACAAGTTCGATTTTCCAGAATCTCTCAGGAAATAGCAAGTGTCAAAGTTCCCCAAGAAATTCATGATTTGGCAGGGGATTTGTTCGTGTGGTAAGCGGAGCAAGCCTTTCGTCCAAGCCTTTACATGAATAAATGATTGAAAATTGCTTCCATTTCTCAAACACACAACGTTCCTACAATTTTTTGACCGGACCTAGCCTCTTGTAATTACTCCAAGGATGTTCTGTAGTGGTACAAGACGAATGGTGTCGATTTCGTGCTGAAGAATCTTAATCCCCCAAACTCTCCAGAGTTGCGGCCAATTGAAAAATATTGGGCTATAATGAAACACGAGCTTTGTAAGCATCCTTAAGTTGTCACTACAGAACAGGAAAAGTTGAAGTTATGGATGATAGTGGAAAAAATACAGTGAAATAAAAATACCAAAACCAAGATTATACATTGTATTTTATTTCCCGAAAATTTTATGACAATCAGTTGAGAGACTTGTTTTTGAGGGCGAGTTTAAAGTGATGCAATTTAACTGTGGACACTCTTTATCTTTTTACTTTCCAAAAGACTCGCTTTATTTGGTCAAATACATAGTTTTTCTTTGTTTACTCCACAACGCTACAATTACAGGTGTAGATATTTAGTTCTGAACTCCAAGATTGTTTGAATAACTTAGAACATCCGAAGATTATCTCATAATGTTTGTTAAGCTTTCAAGATATTTAGTGAATATGTTTCAATACAAATTGTAGATTTGCATAGCCTAGAAAGCTTTTGTTACAATTGTAGGTCGTCATTCTTATCTCAAGGATAGTTTGGATGACCTAGGAGATGTCATGTTGCCTCCTCATGGTTGTTGATGATTAAGAATATTAATTTAATATTTTTGAATATTTATTGTAACTTTGTATTGCCTAAAAATTACTGTTACAACTGTAAGTCTTAAGTTCTGAACGCCAGGATTGTTCGAAAATATTCACCAAATATGCTTGAATATGTGACGTTACTTTGTATAGCCTAAAAAGCTATTGTTACAACCGTAGATTTCAAGTTCTTAACTCCAGGACAGTTTGACTATCAAAAAGATTCATTTAATATGATTGAATACAAATAGTTCGTAGTCCAAAAACTGCTGTTACAACTGCAGATCTTATATTGTGAACTTAAGGATAGTTTGGATGGCCTCACAAGAGGATCCCAAGATTGTCACATTATGTCTGTTTACATTCCACACTATTTAATGAATGTTGTTAAATACACAACTGTGTTGAACTGTATATCTTATGTTCTGAACTCAAGGACAGTTTGGATAATTTTGATCATCCCAGTTTATCGTATAATGTCTTTTTTTAACATTCGAAAGTATTCATTGAATATTGTTGCATACGTAGCGTATATAGCCCAAAAAGCTTTAATTACTGCTGTAGATCTTTACGTCTGAACTCAAGGACAGTTTTGATGACCTAAAAAATAGCAAAATTATATCAAATAAAGACTGTTGATCTTTCA